>PVJA010046227.1:0-15223 GCA_004027025.1 Myocastor coypus | reverse complement strand
AATATGTCAACTTTCAAAGAAAAAAAGGGGGAAAAGAAAAAAAAAAAAGTAATGTGGATTTAGAAAGGTTAATGTTTAGTTGTTTGATCAATCTTATATACCTATATGTATTAATCTAAACTGATCCGATGATGAAAATATGTAATATAACCATTGTTAAATTTAAACAATAAAAGAATTGGAAAAAAAAATAAAAAAATAAAATTAGCATATCATCTGGTTACTTGAGCCCCACAACACTGAGCAACTAGCTGGATCACAGAGATTAAGGAACTCACATCAAGCTCAGAGCCAGAGTCGGGCCTCCTCATCTAAGCTCTCCACTTTCTCTCTGTGGGAATTATATTGGGCATTCACATTGTTTTTAGAGGTATAGAAGCTTTTCTTAAGATAAAACTGATTAATAAAACAAATGCACATACTAAACAAAAACAATTTTCACCCTGCTCTCTGTGCATGTTTATATGCAGATAGTTTTGTACAATAATGGGGAAGCAAGACCTTGGGTTTGGCAGACAAGAATAACAGCACCGAAAAGATAAAACTTATAATATGGTAAGATCTGGTTGAGAAAAGCACAGTAGAAGGCTATTCTGAATATTCACAATGTTAGTCCTTTAGAAATATATTTTCGCTGAAAAGTTACTTAAGCATGTATAATGCATTTTGCTCAGAAATTATATTCTAAAACCTAATTCCACAGAAATTATTTTATATGCATGGTAAGAACATTAAGAACATTATTCTCAATAAATCTTAAAAGGAAATTACTCAAGTGTCTATCAAATGGATAAATTGAAGTATGACAATGTATTGAATTAATATACAGCAATGAAAAATGAATGACAACTAGATTCAGGAAGGCTGAATGAATCTTACATCATAGTCACGAAGGTATATATTATATATACATATGCATATATACATATACAGAAAGGATTTTAAAATTATATTGAAGAAGGACCTAAGCATAGGAAATCAAGGCTTCTCATTTGCCAACTTGTACTTACCTATGCACTTTTCTGCAAATTTTACTTCCTAATTAAAATATTTTTACACATACATACTTGCCTACAAATACCTATTACTAAGGAGACAAATCTTTTGTGGATTTTCCTACAGAAGACACTGATGGACTGTAATGAAGCTCAGATACTCATCGGTACCAGCTTCATCATAAAGAGAGCTATTTACTGCAGTGATACAGCGGTGTAACTCAAAAGCACACTCTTGTAGCCAGCTCAGTTTAGGTTGAGATTAGATGTCAGGAATCTAGAGGAAGGGGGTTACAAGGTTAATTCTCTACTGGAATTCTTTCTCTTACCTGAGTTTTAAAATGTGTTCTGACAGCAAGCTTAAGATCTCCTGACACATTTCTGGGGTGGGTCTGTCCTCAGTTGCCAGCTGTGAAGGTGGATCAGCCCCACTGAAAACTGAGGCATAATAAAGAGCATCAGCCCAAATGGAAGGCCATTTCCAGGGCTGATTGAAGAAGTCTGAAAAAGCAGTTGCGGCCAGCACCAACATTTTGCTCAGAAGGTAATTTTGAGTCTGCTGAAGTTGGTAGCTAAAAAGGAAAGGTGACACTCTACAATTTCTGGCCATCAATCATGGCAGCGGTAATTCAGGCCTATATACAAAATACCCGTAGATAGCCTCTGCTTGGGAAATTCTGCTTCCTGTGATAACCTTGAAGACACAACTCTCTGTGAAACAGTCACCCAAGTGCACTGATGCAGGCAGTCGCTCTGGGATCATTCGAGCTCTGCGCATGTCTGAGGCACTGCCCTCCACTGTCACCTTTGGTGTTAGCAAAGTTGATCCAAAGCCTCTCTTAATGGTGACAACGTTAGGGTCAGTTGTCACTCAAGAAAGCTGGTAGTCTGTGATGACAATAAAACCATGTTATTGGCATTTAAAGAATCTTTAACTTTCTCTTTCTGGTTGAAGATATATATGCATCTACCTCCTTAAATAGAATATGACATTATTAATTGATACATTGACAAATATTGTCTAAGGTGCCAAATGGATGTAATTTGTCTAATTTCATCATCCACAACCAGGACCTTTGAAGACCCATTATGGCTACTGACTGCGTGCAGCTCAGTTCATCACTGGACCCTCCTTTTAAGTGTCAACACACAGAGCACACACTGTGTAGCATGTTAGACTTCTGTAATAACAGCCACATCTAAAATTACCTTCCTGCAAAGCACAGCCCTTTCTACCATTCCAGAGTGCTGGCTTTCTTGATGTTGACATCCACCAGAATGACCCATCTTCTAATGCTTTTCTTTTTTAATCTGCCTATTATAGTTGGCTTAGAATTCCAGACGGGGTCAGATCCCTCCCCATCCCAGGGCTCACTGAGGCTTTCTCTTTCTGACCTAACTGCAGTTTCCAGGGCTCATTTCCTGACCGAGTGCTCGCTGGCGGCCGCTGTGCATAGGTGCACATGCTTCTCTACTTAGCATCGATCTCAGGCTCTCTTTCGGGACATTACTGATTCATTACTGATAGTTCTGGTAATTCCCTGACTTGCCAAACTGAGGCCACTTAGTCAACTCAACTCTGCAGCTCTTGGTTTTAATATTTCACCTATAATCCTGTGGCCTGTGTGGTCCTATGGCTCCACTCACCATGTAGATCATTTTTATTCTCCCTCACCAGGGGATTCACACCCATATACCTTAGGGTAGTTCAGATTACTGTGTTGTAAATACTGGATCTTTCCAACTTTCATAGACCTTCAGTTTGTAAGGCTTTTGTTGTACAGATCATTGTGTCTTCTAGCGCAGTCCATAGCACAGAGTAGAAAGCTTATTTCATGAAGTCTTAGTCACAAAGAGGGCATAAATAAGTTTATTTATATTTACAGTCTAGTAATCTGTTGGCTGAGATAGTTATTTAGCTTAATATTTCACCTGTTTATTGTTATAGCTATGTCTAGCTGTGCTCCAAAGCCCCATGCTGTCCTAGGAAGGGTATGTGTGCAGTGATTTGATACAGTAACTGTCACAAATAGCTCATCATCCATCTTTCACATAGATGCTATCTTCTAGGGGAAAGAACAGGGTAAGCATGAAATTTTGAATTCTCCATTTTATTCACTTAGTTATTTACTATATTTAGTATAGGGGTCTACAGGGTCTCACTACACAGCTCAGACTTGTAGAGATCCTCCTATTTTCAGCCTCCCAAGGTCTGGGATTACAGCCTGGCACCACCATGGCCAGACTCAATCACCCCTCTCAGGGCACCCTGAGAGCAGGGCCAGTATGGCACTCTGGGACCAAACCTTGGTCCCTGTGTCTGCCTAAGCAGGTGCTTTAATCTGCTGAGCTATGTGTCAGCCCTTGTTTTTTAGTCTGTGAAATGGGTATCATATTTGGCACAGAGGGGGCTCCAGGCAAACAAACCTTTGTTGAGTCATTACGTGTTCTAATATCAGGAATATCATTCCTCTTTATTCCACAAAGGAAGAACTCTTCCTTAGATGAAGTAGTTAGCATGCAGATGAGCAGGAAGTGGAGGGAAATTCTACCAATCAAGACAACACCACCCATGAATAACAGGTTGCTATGGTTTTGATCTAAAATGTCCATACGAGCCTGATGTATCGAGGTGAGGTTTTTGGAAAGGGACTGGATCATGGAGGTGCTGTAGTTATCAGTAGACGAATCCACTGAAGAGTTCAGTACTGCATGGGCTGTGAGGAGGGGGAGTATGGATGAAAGAGGTGCGTCACTGGGCAGGGGCGAGTGCAGAGGGTGCCTCTTTCTCCTGGCTCCTTCTCCTCTCTCCCCTTCCTCCCCACCATGATGTGAGCTTCATTCCTCCCCCAGAGCCTCCGTCCTGCTGCTTCTGCCTTGGAGACATCCGGCCATGGACTGAACATGTGAGTTTCCTTCAAGTTGTGACTGCCTGGCATTTCGTCCCAGTAATGAGGAAAGTGACTAAGACACAGACCACAGCAATGTTCATCATTAGAAGAAGCACCAAGTCTGAAGCCAACTAGGGTGTGGGCTAGTAAAAGAGTTCTGATCCATTTTCATGTGCAGACACTTGTACGTGATCCCCCTTATCTTCCTGAGACACCCAGGAGTAACTCTGCCTCCCTCCTTCATTTTCTTTCCCTCGGGTTCTGGCAGTGGACCACCATTTGCCTCTGGCCAGCATCACCAATTCATTTGCCTGTGTCTGAGTTTTCATTTTGCCCACCAGCTTTTCAGACAATGTATAAATCATCACTGGTGTATTGAAGCTGTTGTTCTGATCTCATCTCCAAACTGCTCGGTTTCCTCTTTAAAAAAAAAAAAAAAAATTCCCCAGGATCTCCTCAATTTGCTTCTTCTGGCTACTGAATTTCTTGAGTTCTCATCATGTTGGTGCTCCTCCTTACACTGAAGTTCTCATTGCTGTCCGGTGTTTCCTTATTAGACCTTATTTCTGGTTTTATCTGGTTCCATGCTCTGACTCCATGAAATCACCACTTATCTGTGATTAGCTCAATGGGTGTTTGCAGGCCTTCTCTCCTTCAGTGCTCCACCAGTCAGTGCTATGGACAATTCCTGTCACTCTTGGCTTCTTGTCTCTCTGTCTCTGTCTCTCACTGTCTCTGTCTGTCTGCCTGTCTGTCTCTCTGTCTCTGTCTCTGTCTGTCTCTGTCTCTCTGTCTGTCTCTCTCTTTGTCTCTCTCTCTCTCTCTCTCTCTCTCTCTCTCTCTCTCTCTCTCCCAGTAGTACTTTCAGGTAGCCATACTCAGGAATCTGCTTCAGTAGGTTGCATGGGCCTTAAAATTTTTAAGTCTCTTGCAGGATTGTGCAATGCAGCCAAAGACGAGGCTCAAAGCTCTTGGCTATGTCATCCTATCGCTAGCTTTTTAATTCCTATACAGATTCATATGACTCAGGGAAGCTGCTCAGCATTTTTTTTTTCACCCATAAGAGCTTTTCAAATCTGTAATCCCATCAGTTCACTCTTGCCCAGGCATTTCTTCTCGGGTATCTCACAGGAGCCTTCCAGCCTGCCAGGCCCACGTCACACCACACAGCACCCTCCCTGGCTCCTTTGCCTTCTCTTCCACTTCCCTTCCACACCTTCAATTCTCTTCCGGTCTAGGGTCTTCGTACCTGTAGATCCCTTCACCTGAGCTACACATCCTCTTCTCCTTTTTATCTAGAAAACCTGCTACGACACAGGAGCTCATTCTCAGTCCACTGCCACATCCTCCAGGACTCTTTCCACATCCCCAGCACCACTGCCATCGTTTTGAAGCACTAACCACAAGTTTTAACTTTTTTAAATGGTTGTCTAATCTAATTCTTTGTCTTTAACAGGGCTGTTTTTTTTTTTTTTTTTTTTTTTTTTTTTTTTTTTTTTTTTTTTTTTTTTTTTTTTTTTTTTTTTTTTTTTTTTTTTTTTTTTTTTTTTTTACAATTTTACTATATTTTTGAAGTCAAAGATACTGATTGTAAGATCATTATTCTCTTATATATTACTAAAGAAAAGCACTAAAATAAATACACATAAAAGAAACATGGATTTCTAGATCTAAAATGTGAAACAAAAAATGTGCCCATGAAATGCAGTATTAATGAGCTTCACAAAATACCTAGTACATAACAGGCTTGGAAAGAATTTTAAGAAATGAAAGAGGAGGCCACATTCAAAGAGTGTTCAAAGGTTTATGAAGATAACGACTAAGATTATTTTGAAGTTAGAAGACCTACTCGTTGTTTGGAAAGATTGGTCAGAAGCAGCTCAGAATCCAAGCTAACACGCCTTAAAACAGAATTTTTTAAAGAGGAGTTTTAAGGGCCCGGCAGGATGGCTCAGTGGTCTAAAGCACCTGCTTAGGAGAGCTTAGGTGGCTGTAGGGACCGTGGTTCGATCCCCGGAACCACATGCGGCACCAGCCCTGCCCTCAGGGCAGGCTGAGCCAGCCATAAAAACAAACAAACAAAAGTTCTAAAACCAAAAAAATAAAATTAAAAAAAAAGAGGAGTTTTGATGTACAACAAAGCAAATAGGAAGTGCAGAGTTCTACACGGAGTCTCTCTCCATCCAAGCAAAACTTCCCCTACTGCCAGCCTTTGGTGCAGAATGGTACACTTATTAAAACTGGTGAATCTCCATGGAACATCTTTATCATTCAAAGTTCATGGTTAGCATCAGAGTCCACTCTTGATCTTGTTTATTCTGTCAAACATACAATGATAGGTGTCTACCCTTATAGTACCATGCAGATTAATTTTACTGCCTTAAAAATTCTGTTTTTCCTATTTATCTCTCCCACCACTGAATCACTGACCTATTTACTCTCTGGGTAGTTTTATCTTGCCCAGAATATTATGTCACAGGTTGAAAATTTATAGTTAGGTTCATATGACATGTACCCTTTTCAGACAGACTTTTTTCACTTATTAATCCTAATTTAAATTTCTTTGCCTCTTTTCATGGCTTAGTAGCTCACTTATTTGTAATACTGAATAATAGTCCGTTGTCTGGACATACCACAGTTCATTCATTCACTTGCTAAAGGACACCTCGCTTGCTTCCAAGCTTTGGTAATGATACATAAAGCTACCATAAGTATCCACATACCAGTTTTCACATGAGCAAAAGCTGTCAGCTCCTTTGGATAAGCAACAAGTAATGCAATTTCTGAATTATGTGATAAGATTATATTTAGTTTTACTTTTAAATTAAAAGCCAAATGATTTTCCAAAGTGTGCATACCATTTTGCATTCCCACCAGCAATCCTGGTCCCTCTATATCTTTGCCAAACATTTGACCATGTTAGTGATTTGGATTTGGGCCTTTTTAAAGTGGTTGTCTGTTGTGGCATCTCATTGTTTTATTGACTTTTGCTGGGAATTGAACCCAGTGCCGTGATCTTGCTAGGCAGACACTTTGCAGCCGGAGCATCTTGTCATTTGTTTTCATGCCATCTGTGTATCTTCTCTGGAGAGGTTTCTGTTCAAATTTTTGTCCTATTTTTAAAATCATTTGTTTTCTGAATGTTGAGTGTTTTGTTTCATATTTTACATTTTAGAGAACAGTCCTTTGTGCATCTCCCCTAATTATGTTCTCTCTGTCTGTGGCCCTTCTCTTTTTCTAGAGATAGTGCTCTGTGGGATTCTTTCTTGAATCGTGGCTGCTGGCTGAGAGACTTTCTCCTTCCTCCTACATAGAATCTTGGAGACACAAGGGAGCTGCCAGTGCCCATTTACGTGCATGCGTTCATGGGTCTTTTCTCCTCCTTTCTGGGAGATATGAAACTGACCCTTAATTTTGCACCTGATTTAAATAAGAGGCAATATCTTTTATGCCTGAGTCAGAAGTGCAGTACTGCAAAGGAAGTTATCTAAGACAAAAAGACAAGTGCTGGCTGTGCAGGACCCGAACTGGCACTGTTTCACACCTCCTTGCTGGTCCTCACTTATCCCTCAAAGGTGGCCCATTTCTGCAGGCTGTAGCAGGCCTGACCATGGCTTCAGACTGGCTCTGCGCTCTATTTCTTCAGCCTTCTCCCTGCAAGCTTCTCGGTTCCAATTTCCCTGTAATTCAGATGCAGTTATCATTTATTTCCTTTTAATTTTCAAACTATAGCTTAGCACCAATGAAAGAAAAAGATTTAAAGCTGTCTCTCTGTTTTCAGCAAATGATACTGTGCTCCCTTCAAGCTGCCAGTGGAATAGAAGACATTTTTTTTTTTTCAAGAGAAAAGGCAATTCTGCCCTCTTAGGGGCTTTCAGAAAAAAGAAATATGTGTGTTAATTTGTTCATCTAGGGTGGAGCAGGAGAAACCAAGTAGCATATGAAAGGAAGGCTTAATGATTATGAGGCCTTCTTTGTGATTCAGTTGCTGTGGTTAAAGCTAATTATCACAAAATTTGACGTTCACTTATTTGGACGTAAACACAAAAAAGCAAAATGGGTCAACTGTGTCATGGGTGCTATTTTTTGTTGTTTTTAGTGGCCCATGCTGACTCCTTCTACCGTGAAAGCAATAAAATGAAAGTTTCTTAGGATTATTTGTGAATTTACCATGTGCATTAAGAGTCCAGGCTGCTCTTTTTACGCAATGAATAATGCATATTATGAGCGGCGCAGGGACCAAGCGAGTGCCTTCTAAATAACTGATTCCCTCCCTTCTTCCCTCCTTCCCTTCCCTCCTTGCCTCCAATGCTGCGGCTTCAGGTGCTTATTTGATGCATTTTCTTTCGAGCATCAAGGAAAGTAAAGTTAAAATTGTCCTTCTAGGCATGAAGCATGCAGAGAAAGCCAAAAATCAAAAAGCAGAGAGGTGCGACAGCCCGTGGGAGGGTCGCCTGATCGAAGTACCCTCTGAAGGTGCTTTCTTAAGTCAGTTGTGAGCAACTTGCTTCCTATCTATTCTCCTTTGAGAGAAAGTCTGACTGATCTGTAATGCTTTTTGGTTGTTTTATCTTCTTGCATTATGATTTAATTATTAATTATACTTAGTTTGGAAGTTAGAGGCAAATTCGTGGCAACTGAAGTTTTTTTTTTTCCAAGTACTGTCTTACAACTCTGGGATACTTTGTATTTGCTGAGCTCGACACCAGATCCTGTGAAACAATTTCTGTTTTCTCAACCCATCAGTCTCACTAGGCAAGGTTGTCTCCTGGACTCAGTCTCACTGTATCATGTCTTTTTTTTTTTTTTTAAAGAGCGGTTCTTTCTTTCTTTCTTTTCTTTCTTTTTTATTGTTTCAGAACTTTTTTTTTTTTTTTTTTGAGACAGGGTCTCACTGTACAGTTCAGGCTGGCCTTGAACTCACTTTTGTAGCCCAGGCTGCTCTTGAACTCACACCGATCCTCCTGCCTCAGCCTCCCAAGTGCTGGGATTACAGGCGTGCGCCACCACGCCCGACTTGTTTCTGAACTTTTGTTTGTTTATTAATTTATTTTTATGGCCTGCTCAGCCTGCCCTGAGGGGAGGGCTAGCGCAGCATGTGGTGCCGGGGATCGAACCACAACCCCTGCAGCCACCAAAAGCTTACCTAAGCTGGTGCTTTAGACCACTGAGCCAGCCTGCCAGGCCCCTGTATCATGTCTTAAAGCAGGCTTTAACAAAAAGCAGTCCTGGAGCTTGCACTCAGGACCTTTGCTCTGAGTTACATTCTAACCAGCCTGCCTTTTTCAAATTTTGAGACAGGGTCTCCTAATTCACTAAGTCATCCAGGCTGGACTCAAACTTATAACCCTCCTTCCTGCTTCAGCCTTCCAGAGTTCTAGGATCACAGGAGTACTCCATCACACTGCTTTGACCACATTTTCATGGCAACAGAGTTCTGAGAGGACCGAGATCAAAGCTAACATGATCCTCAACTTCCAGTAGTTAAGGTAAATCATAGCAACAAGTTGAAGTTACTGGGGTAGGAAATTGTAAGCATCCCCAGAGAAGGCAGGAACTCTTTAAACAAAAATGCTATCCTCCATGACACATTAGGGTAAGAAGCTGAAAGTTTAGAGGCTAATGACTGGCACGTGGTCTCATGCACAGACAGAGGGAAACTGTCTTCTGTGTTATGGCCCATATTTTCTGACTGACCCTCCCTTGTGGAAGATGGAGCAATATAACCTGGTTCTTGGCTGTCATTCCCATCTGTGAATTATCAAACGCTTTTATTTTAATGTTAAAATTGTACATCTCCTTAGATTCTCCAAGGCACCAGGGGTCACATGATTACTCGGCTTAGTGGAGACTCTAAATGTGATTCTGGAGTTCATTAACAGAGTAGGCAGCTGTCTAGTCTAATTTCAGAAAGCTGAAAAAACTCCACGAACACACCCTCACCCCTGCTCCTCTCTGCCTGAAGCTCCTGTAACAGCTACTATTTTTGATAGCTCTTGTTAATTGAGGTGCTTATGTGTCAAGAATTGTGCTAAGTGTTTTGCTTTTACAATCACACTTAATCCTAGAAGATAGGTGTACCAGTGCCGTTTGAACAGATGAGAAATTCACATTTCCCTAACTTTCCTGAACCTTACAGTGAGGCATTAAGCATGGCTCTTTCTGACCACTAAGCCTACACTGCTGATCGACATGTTTTCTTGCTCCCCCTCAAAGGGAATAAAACTCCACACAAGGTTTCCATACAGATTCCCCTAAGAGTGGGGCAAGGTCTTGATAAAGTGCAGATAAAGTACTTTTAGAACCATCTAGTTGTAGAAGGGGAAGATTCAGGCACAATGAGAGAACTAAGGGAAGGATGCTACAGAAGACAGTAGCGAAAGGCAAATCCTCTGTGTCGCTGCCTTGGCAACGAAGCGCCACAAACCTGAGAGCTTGCACTGTGGAAGCTGAATCTTTTGTAGTCCTGGAGGCTAGCATCGTAGGATCCAAATGCCAGCAGAGCAGGCTGCACCACAGGCCACGAGAGAGCTGATCTTTGCCCTCACACTCAGCTTCTGGTGGCCTGAGGCATTCTTTGGCACAAAGATGCCATCTCACGGTGCCCCTTGAATTGTTTGCCCTTTCGTTTATCGGTGTCCATATGTCCCTTTTATATAAAGATACTGATGTGATGATTAGGAGCTCACTCTAGCCTAACCTGCCCTCATTCTACCCAGCCACATTTACAACCACATCTTTATTTCTAAATAAGGTCACATTCTGAGGTAGCAGGGATTTCAACACACAAATTTATGGGAACACAACTCAGTCCATAACAGTCCATAACAGCCAAAGGAAGCGCGCATACCTGCCTTGTCAATGGACATAGCTCTTAAAGGTGGCATCATTCTGAAGTTACACACAGTAGGAATACAGAGCTCTTTATACTCTTTATGAAGACTTTATACTCTTTTTGTGCCAACTAGTTTATCTCCATTTCCCTTATGTCCTAGATCTCAGCATACCTTATGAATACTTAAGAGACTGATGGGTAGATGGTTTAAAAAGAAATATACTCTAATTCTTTTTAATTCTTTTATAAAAATATCTAGAAGAGGAATATTGGGTCAAATATAGTTTCTAGTTTTACGTTTTTGAAGAATCTGCACCCTGATTTCCACAGTGGTTGTAGATGTCAGATTATAACAATACAAGGATATTCATACATATAGCAGTATAATTCATAATAGCTAAATCTTAGAAGCAGTCATATGTATATCAAAGAGAGAATACATAGGGACCTGGGGAGATAGCTCAGTGATATATGTGTCTGCATGGCAAGTTCAAGGTCCTGAATTCAATCCCCAGTACAGAAAAAAAAAAAAAAAAAAAAAAAAAAAAAAAAAAAAAAAAAAAAAAAAAAAAAAAAAAAAAAAAAAAAAAAAAAAAAAAAAAAAAAAAAAAAAAAAGGCAAAGAATTAGTGCATAAAGAAATGTGGTTGTATGCACAATGGAGTACTATTCCACCATGAAGTAATCTTGAGTAATGGGTAGGAAAATGAGTACACCCCGAGGCCATAATGTTCAGCAAAACAAATGAGACATGCGAATTTAAGTATTGCATGGCTTCTCTTGCATAAACTAAAAATATAAAAGCTAAATAAGAAGTAAAGAAGCAACTGCGAGAGAGAGAGAGAGAAAGAGAAGAAGGAAAGGGGACAAAAACTTGATATGTGTTTAGCACATGTATCAATTCCTAACAAGCAATGCAAACACTATGTACTACAAGTACGTACTAAGAAGAGGTGAAGAAATACACGCGCTTGGTCTTGAGCTCAAAAGATCACAGGAAACGAGTGTGTGTCAAAGTAACTGCAGTTACTCCCTTGAAACCCTTAAAACCTGGCCTCCTGGGCTCTCCGTTCTCATCCCATAACATGGAGAGGAGGGCTGCAGATGGCCTTTAAGGCACTTTCCTGTACCAATATCCTCTCATGTTGCATTTTCATTAATCTTACATGCAGACAAATTCCTGGTCTATGGAGTGAGGAAAGCCATCATGTCTACCTCGTGTGTAACTAGGGTCTCCTTCTCAGCACTTCACCGTGATGAGAACAGAATGTCTGTACGACCAGGAGGGAAATTTGTATCGTCTAAGTTGGTATAAGAAGCTGGTTTAGCCAGAGGGGTCCTCGTCACTGGGACGAAGCACTGCTTAACGAAGGCAGCAGGGCTCGTTGCTTGGACTAGTGGTGTATTGGTCAGGGTTTTACTTAGTGGAACAGAATAGATATAAGGAATGGATATTAACACAAAATATACAATCTATAAGGAATTATAAGACTGGCTTACAATAGGCAGTCACAGAGTCAGGTGAGGAAGTGTGCAGAGGTTGTCTGCATGCTCCGGACTGAAGAATTTAGTCCTGAGGTCTGAACTTCACTGCAGCACTCTGTGTAAGTCTCTATCCGTTGGCAGATGGGTCTGCGCTGGAAGACTGAGTGTCTGTAATGGACACTGAAGAGTCTGTGAGGGTTGGTGAAAAATCCAAGCTGGAGGCTGAAGAGCCTGCGCGCAAGCCAGAAGACAAAGTCCAGGCCAAATGCGAAGACAGAAGCTTCTCCGACGAAGCTTCCCACTAATACTCAGAGAGCTGCCAACTAAGATGGAGAGAAGCCTGGAGTATGGGCTTCAGTGGAACCTGGCTGATCCACTAATAAGGAAACCAACTGGAACCAACTCCATTTTCCTTAGAGAATGGATTGCAACATCACTTCTCATGCACTTGTGAATAACTATTTCATGACAAGGCTTGCATTCAAGAAAGAAAATTAGGAGCTGTAACGCTTCTCTGTGGTTGTATGTGGCAGAGTGATAACCAATACTGCGGCTACTTAATATGTAACATGAATTTCTGGTGGCTCCATTTATCCCAGAGGCTTTCAGCCTCCACAGTTCAAGTGTCGCCTGTTAAGACCACAAATAAACTATGGGTTACCACACCTCCCTAGACCCACCTAGCCTACCACAAGTGGAAGCAGCCAGAGACCTAGAATGCACATGGCACAGTGGGAAGATGGAACTTGAAGCTTTGAAACGAGACCAGACTTCTGCACTGCCTTCCTTTCTCAACATGATTCTTGCAGGTGATCTAGGGGGAACCATGTTTTAGCTAGTGAGAAGATTCTGAACTGGAGGCAGGCGTTGCCCTAATTACCCTGAAACCTGATGGTCAACTAGGGAGCACATTTGTCCATCACTCTATTACTAGCACACTTACTATCACACTTACCAGCACACAGTAAGTGTGAAATTATGTGCAAAGGAATAAGCTATGGTGTAGCAAGTCACCATTGATCGCCATATCAAAACAACTTCCTTTCTTCCCTACATAGATATCTTCTCTCTCCTTATGTGCTCATCGCAGTGCCTTAAATACACACCCTTTGGCTATGTCTCTCAACCTAAATAATTAACCAACCTCCAGAGAAAAAATGACCTATTTCTGGTGCATCTTTCTCATAGTATGTTGTAATCTATACCGACGTACTTTCTTCAGTTTTGGTACCACGACTGACTTAAAAGCATCTGGTTTTTTTAGAATGGTAACTTGCAACGTATTACACTGCTTGCCTCATAATGAGCAGTTTGCACAGTTCCAACCCCCAAGCCCAATCTTACCTCGGTATCCATTCCATAACATTCCACCTGGTCACCCTACCTGGTGGGGAGAAACTGGGAATGTCGGCATGAGGGGAGTGGATCTACCTTTTCACTCCCAGTGTTGCCTTTTGTTCCCATAAGTCCTTTAGTGTGCTTGAGTTCTGCCTTCTGTGAGGTGACATCAGTGCAGGTAGAGAGTGCAGTGCTCAGGCGACCTGGTACAAAACTAATAAACACGCAGTCACATCACGATTAATAAGTGGGTTAAATAAATCACTCAAGAAAACTTGGGGAAGGAGTACAGGAGAGAAAATGAGAAACAGAGAAATGTTTTAAGGATTATGAAAATTGATTACACACTTCCTTTTAGATTTAGCTTTGCTCTGTCAAACTTGGTTTTTTTTTTTTTTGTTTTTGTTTTTTTTTTGTTTTTTTTTTGTTTGTTTGTTTTTTTATCTCTAGCGAAATAAGGATGGACTAGGGACTGGTGTCCTGGATCTCCTGCCCCACTGACCCTCTGGTGACTCTCAGAAAAGATGGGGACTGGGCTACTCGCTGACTAGCAGGAAGCCTGAGGGCTCATGGGCTTGTGGGAGGGTCGGTAGGAACCCGTTCAGCGCTCAGGGAAGGGGTCAACTTTATGATACAGTTCAGGGGCATAAGCACCAGCCTGGCGAACACAGCATCCCAAATTTGATGTCCCGAATGGCGAAACAACAGAGAGTGAACTCTCCTTCCTGTTTCACACCGCGTCTTTCAGCATTCCCTACCTGAAACCAGAAGTGGCAGTATGTACGGGTGCCATAGTGGGGCGAGTGGTAAAGACTGTGTACTGGTTGATACACTGAGTCAACTTGAGAAACTTAGAAGATTAATTAAGTGACTCAGCGAGGAGCCAGGATTCTTAACTTTGTAAACATCCTCACCCTGTGCAAGAGGGGGGCAAGCTCATTCTGTGAGCTCTACGCCCTCAGCCCCAGGGTAGCTTGTTTACATATAAGGAGGGTAGAGAGGCTGGCTAGAACCTGCCGCTGCAACCCTTCCCTTTGCTCTTTGTTGTTTTCTGCCACCACGAACTGCTGCCCTCTGCCATGTGCCACTCTGCCCTGGAGCCAGCCGAGTACAGACTCAAACCTCTACAAACTGTGAGCCAAATAAACCTTTCCTTCATTCATTTTCAGTGTCAGACATTTTGTCCTAGCAATGAGTAAAAAGTAACTGAGACAGACAACTTTATTTGGAGAATGGGACAAAACAAGTCCACAGCCACGACCTTCACCTCAGACTGTGAGGAGCGTGGAAACAGAAGTGCTCTTGGGTGGCTTTATCTTGGCTTTGGTGGGCTTTAGGCACCTTCCAGGAAGAAGCTTCAAATTATTCACCCTAGGCAAGTGTTTAAAGAGAGCTTGGCTCTTTGAAGTTTGTATACAAGACTGCTTTTTAGTCTCCTATATTGCTTTTTTTCGTGTTTTTAGAGAAGGGTCTACAGGGTGTTCAGGGTCTCACTACTAGATCAGACTCATAGTGATCCACCTGTTTACAGCTTCCCAAAAGTTGGGATTACAGGTGTGCTCCACCACACTCAGTCTCAATTACTGTCTCAGCATGCCCCGGGGGCGGGGCCAGCACAGCAGGCCCAGGGATAGAGGTCTCTCCTCTCCTCTCCTCTCCTCTCCTCTCCTCTTCTTTTCT
>PVJA010046226.1:12500-15217 GCA_004027025.1 Myocastor coypus | reverse complement strand
GAGAGAGAGAGAACAGACACAGAGACACAGAATTTAAGCTATGTCATGTCATAGCAAAAAATGGTGATGCTATTTATTCAACTATCCATATTATAATTATGGCAAAAATATCCAAGAGGAGTTACAGAGGATTTGGGATGGTAGAGGGCCCAACTATAAGCTTTCTTCTTCTTTTTTTTTTAATGTATTTGGTATAGGGTCTCACTACTGCAGCTTGGACTTGTAGTGATCCTCCTGTTTCCAGCCTCCTCAGCACTGGGATTACAGGCATGTACTACCAGGCCCAGTCTAGGTGGCTAGCTCAGTGCACTCGGGGACGGGGCTGGCAGGACATGTGGTGCCAGGGATCAAACCCTGGTTCCTGCACTTGCCTAAGCAAATGCTTAGTCTGCTGAGCTATCTCTCTGGCCCCTTGTAAGTTTTCTTAAAAGTGGTGCCTTCAAGTAATTTCAAACATATAAGCTGTTGCACATACAAAAGTCTAAAAATTCCAGAAACTCGGGCTAATTATGAATACTGTCATAAATCAAGTTTTAGTTTGGACCTGAAAACCTTTCAGTCATAACATTTTTTGTCAAATTCTATGGAAATGGTAACTGAAATAATATGTGTACACTTTGACCCTTACATGTATGATAAACTCCCTGAGGACAACTTGTTACCTATGACTTTTGTATGACTCCAACATCTGCCAGAGTAGGGAACATGTTATCTTGTTTTTTTGTTTTATTTTCGCTTCTGTGTTTTTTGAGACAGGGTCTTAATACACAGTTTAGGCTGGCCTTGAACTCACTATGTAGCTCTAATTGGCCTTGCACTTGGGGCAATCCTCCTGCATCAGTCTCATGAGTGTTGGGATTACAGGTGTACAACATGCCTTACTGCTAAACATGTTACTTGGATCAAAGAGAAAGCTGGACAGACTGGTCTGGCTCTTGGGTTTGTGTTCTGTGGATCCTATGGTTGTAAATGCTAGGTCCCTCCTGCATCCTATTGCATGCTGCCTCCCCCCCCCTCCCCAGGCCAGACAGCCCAGATCCTGCCCCAGAGAACTCACCGGGCAGCCTTCAGGGAAGTGGTCAGGAGTACAGCGCAGGAAGTCAGGCCAGCCCCGCTCCCGCTCCACAATTGCACAAGGGCCTCTGGTGGCCTGGCAGAGGGTTCGGCTGGGCAGCTCCACCCGGTCATTCTCACACTTGGGCATGTACACAGCACACAGCAGGGGCTGGATCACTGCCCAGCAGCGGGGGGCATTCCGGAGGCCTGGGGATGGGAACAGCAGGGAGGTTGTGAGATGACCCCTCCTTGCTCTGGCTCACTTACACAGCCGCACCCTCTGGGCAGGACAATTCTTTATGTTGCAGGGCTGGCTCATGTCTCAGAGGACATCTAGCATCCAAAGACCCTGCGTATTAAATGCCAGCAGAACTTTTAGTTTTTATTTTTTTAATTTTTTGTCTTTTTGAGACAGGGTCTCACTATGCAGTTCAGGCTGGCCTTGAGCTCCCTTTTGTAGCCCAGGCTGGTCTCGAACTCACACTGATCCTCCTGCCTCAGCCTCCTGAGTGCTGGGATTACAGGTGTGTGCCACCACGCCTGGCTAGCAGAACTTTTAAATCTCTGACAACTACAACAAATGCCTACTGCCCTTAATTCATGGCCTCCAGGGTTGATGACTACAGGGCCCGAGAGGCTCTTCTGGGAAGGTGAAATGCTGAATTTCTTAATCTGGTGCTAGTTACATAAGTGTATGAATATACTTATTTTGTGAAAATCAGGCTTATATTCATGCACTCTTCTGTATGTACACTATAATTCAACTGAAGTTTTCAGAAAACACCTACTATTTCCAAATTTCCAGCTAAGCAGTGGTAATGCCCCTGCCTGAGAAGCCCAGGGCCTTCACACTGAGCTGCATCACTGACCCTTTTCAATGTCTTATTTGAAGACAGGGTCATGTTAACTTAAGTATCCCAGGCTGGGCTTATTTATCTTGCCATTCTCCTGCCTCAGCTTTCCCACAGTGCTGGGATTACAGGCCTGCACCACCATGCTTTTCAGACTATTTAAAAACCACTTATGGGGGCTGGTGAGATGGCTCAGCAATCTAAAGCATCTGCTTATTTAAGCTTAGGCAATGGCAGGGACCACAGTTCAATCCCTCGCACCACATGTTGTGCCAGCCCCATAGGCTGAGCTGGCCATGACATATATATATATCCACTGATGGGTCTCCCATATAGGCCCACCCTCTCACGACCCATTCACCAGAATGTGGAGATGCTCCCCACTCTGCAGCCCCCCAAACCCTTGTTTCCTTACCAAGCTAAGGTGAGAGAGGAGAGAGGTGGAGACTTAGGAAGAGGTAGTCAAGAGGAGCCAGGACCCCCAGAGATCAGATGGAGAGAAACAGAGGAGGCTCTATCCAGCACAGAGGGAGGAAACATACTGTCAGCAGACAAAAACAGAGGTCTCAGGCATCCGCCCACCCACCAAGGTCTCTCCTGCTCTTCCCAAGAGCTGGGCTTGCTCTGTTCTCTGCCCTGTGCCCCCTACCAAATCACCCTGGTTTAGGGATATCTATATCCCAAGCAAGGAATCACAGTATAAATCTTCTGAGGATGTGAGTCAATATGGCTAATGATCACAGGTGGAGAGAGGTTACCCCCAAGAAGGGGAGGGAGGCAAGAAAATCAGGGTAAAGAGCAATTAGCTTG
>PVJA010046226.1:0-7500 GCA_004027025.1 Myocastor coypus | reverse complement strand
CCCAAGATTTCCTAACCAGGCGCTTTAGACCACTGAGCTATCCTGCCGGGCCCTGCATTGTTTCTTTGTATGAGAAACCAAAAGTGTAAATAAGGACCAAAAGGTATGATAGATATTGGGAAATAAGAAGAAAATATTCAGATTGGAAAGGGAACAAAGGAAAGGGTAGGGTGAAAGGAAGAGAAAAGCTAAGAAACAAAATGAAAAAAGAAAAGAGGAAACAAAATTTTTGAAAATAAGGAGTGGAGGAAAGATTACATCACTATACACAGCTCTGTGTGTCTTTTTTTTTTTTTTTTTTTTTTTTTGAGAGCTATCCATTTAGATCTATCGCCCATTTTTAAATTAGGGTTATCTTTTTTTTTACTATTGAGATTTTAGAATTCCTTGATATATTTGATTTATGATGGATGGAGACAGGGAGGAGAGTTTTATGTTTGTGATACATAGTATTTGTATTGATTTTGGCAAACTGGTAAACATAGAGAACATATATTGATTATTTTTCATCCCCTATGGTCCTCCCAAGATATTCTTTCTTTTTTAATTTTTAAAAAATGTTTTTAATTTTTTCTGGTTTCAGAACTTTTGTTTATTTTTATGGCCAGCTCAGCCTGCCCTGAGGGCAGGGCTGGCACAGCATGTGGTGCCGGGGATTGAACCGTGGTCCCTGCAGCCTCATGCAGGTGCTTTAGGCCACTGAGCCATCCTGCCGGGCCCCTCCCAAGATATTCTTGTGGGTTTTTTTTTGTTGTGTATTTTAGGGATGGTTCTACGGAGTGTTCAGGGTCTCACTATTAGGTTGGACTCACAGTGATCCGCCTGTTTACAGCCTCCCAAGAGCTGGGATTATATAGGCACAAGCCACCACACCGTCTCAATTGCTATCTCAGCAAGCTCTGGAGGCAGGGCTGGCATGGCAGGCCCAGGTCTTTTTAACAAATGATTTTGAGATAATATATGTGAAACTGGAATTGTACAAAATCAACTCACTCCAGGGCTGGGATGTAGCTCAGTGGTAAAGCACTTAGTTGGCATGTATGAAACCCTGGGTTCAATCTCTGGTTCTCCAAAAGACAAAATCAACTCCACTAAGACCATAATATTAAGTGAAATAAATCTAACACAGAAGGTTAAATATTGCACAATTTCTCTAATATGAAATTCAAAATAGAAATTAAAGAGCAAAGTGAAAGAGAGGTAGTGAAAGAGAGGTGGTAGAAATAAACTGTACAAACAAGAAGGCGACCTGGGGGAGGAGGAAGAGAAAAGGGGTGTTATTGTTTGTGTCTACTTGTCCCCCAAAGCCTCATGCCATCATGGGGCAGCTTCTAGAGTTTCTGATTAATTCCTGATCTATTATTAGGATTATGGGTGTGAGTGCTACACTTGCCCTGGGGCAGATATTCTGTATACAAATGTAAGGGGGAGAGAGAAGCTTGCTAGCAGCTGCAGTGGCTCTCCCTTGGCTCTTTGCTGTTTGCTGCCTGCCATGAATGGCTGCCCTCTGCCATGTGCCACTTTGCCTTGGAGCGGGCAGAGTATGGACTGGAACCTGCACTAACTGTGAGCTAAATAAACCTTTTTTTCCTTAACTTTGCTTGTCCAATATTTTGTCCCAGCAGTGAGGAAAAAGTCACAGGGGCAGAAAGAGTGGTAAAAAGGAGTAAAATGAAGCCGGGTGTGGCAGTGCACATCTGTAGAAGCTGATGCAGGACCACCGCAGAGTGGTAGTTGATACATTGTGTCAACTTGAGGAAGTTTCGCGGGATGCGCTGGGCTGGTTCCGGGCTATGGGGACCCCATCCAGAACGCAGAGGGCCTGCCTGAGATGTGACTGGTTCCACTCTAGGGCCAGACGGGCCACCCCAGAGTGACTCAGCACAAAAAGTGTATTAAGCCGGGCGTGGTGGAGCACGCCTGTAATCCCAGCACTTGGGAGGCTGAGGCAAGAGGACTGGTATGAGTTCGAGACCAGCCTGGGCTACAAAAATGAGCTCAAGGCCAGCCTGAACTGCATAGCAAGACCCTGTCTCAAAAAGCCAAAAAAAAAAAAAGTGTATTAAAAGAGTGCAGGAAGACTTTGTGAGAGGAGCCCAGCCTGGCCCTCCCTTGGCTGATTCCTGCCTGGCCCAGCCCTGCCCCGCTTCCTTAGTGAAGTCCTGGTCTTTGGAGGAGCTTGATCTTTGCAGCCAGGCCACTTTGGAGGAGCTCTGCGCTCGCACAAAATTTGGAAGAGAGAGGCTTGATGGATGCCACAGCTGTTGCTCCTCTTCTGCTCTTCATTGTTTTCTTCGCCTTGGAGCCAGCCGAATATGAACTGAAACCTCCACAAACTGTGAGCTAAATAAACATTTTCTTCCTTCATTTTAAGTGTCAGGTATTTGTCCCAGCAACGAGTAAAAAAACTAACCAAGACACCTACAAAGTGAGTTCAAGGATACCTTGGGTTACATAGTGAGACCCTGACTGAAAAAATAAATAAATAAAACAGCAAGATAAATATGGATATATATATATATTCTCCAAGATGAATACAATTATTATGTATAACAAAAATAGGGAACATTGCCGGGCGTGGTGGCTCACGCCTGTAATCCCAGCACTTGGGAGGCTGAGGCAGGAGGATCGTTGTGAGTTCGAGACCATCCTGGGCTACAAAAGTGAGCTCAAGGCCAGCCTGAACTGCACAGTGAGACCCTGTCTCAAAAAAAAAAAAAAAAAAAAAAAATAGGGAACATTTTTTTGGGGGGAGGGGGCTCAGGAATGGAACTCAGGACCTTGCGTTTGCTAGGCAGGCCACTGTGCCACTAAGCTACAACTCCTGCTTGTATAACAAAAATATACTAATAAAAAACTATCAACTAAGAAAAGCCTAAGACCTAAAAGACTGATCCCTGAATTGTAGAACTTCACAGAAGATCTAATGTCAACACTTTCAAACTCTTTAATGAAATAAAAGAAGGAACTCATTTCTTGATTCTAACGCCAAACAAGAAGCCAGGTATGGTGGTGCATGCCTGTAATCCCAGCTATTGGGAGGCTGAGGTAGGAGGATCAGAGAGTTTGAGGCTAGCTTGAATTGCATAGTGAGATCCTATCTCACAAAGACAAACCTACCACAACTGGATTGCTGAACATTGTACACGTGTATTGAATTGCTGCTACATGTTCCAAAAGGTGTACACATATTATGTCTCAATAAAACAGTGATCTGTTTTAAAAAAAAAAAAAAAGACAAAACTAGACAAAGACTCAACTAAAAAAAAAAAAACTAAAAAAAAAACTACAGGCCAATCCCTTTAATAAACACAGATCCAAAAATCTTCAACAAGATACTGGCATATGGAATGGAAGAAATCATTAAAACTGACCTGGACCATACATGAGGATCAAGTAGGTTTCATCTAAGGGGTATAAGAATGGTTCAATGAGACCCTGTCTCAAAAAGACAAAAAAAAGTTTTAAAAAGCTGGGCGTGGTGGTGCACACCTGTAATCCCAGCACTCGGGAGGCTGAGGCAGGAGGACTGATGCGAGTTCGAGACCAGCCTGGGCTACAAAAGTGAGCTCAAGGCCAACCTGAACTGCATAGTGAGACCCTGTCTCAAACACACACACACACACACACACACACACAAAAAGAATGGTTCAACATAGGTAAATCAAGAAATGTAATACATCATACAGTCATCATACAATCACATGATTGTATGTAGAAAATGCTTTTGACACAGTCCAGTATCTGTTCATGAGTTTTAAAAAAAAACCTTGAATAAGCAGAATACCTACTTTCAGCCTGATAAAAGCCACTTACATATCTTCTGCCAATATCATATTAAATGTAGAAGAACTGAAAGCTTTGCCTCTAAAGGAGACAAGGATGTCCACTATCACCACTCCTGTTGAAAATAGTTCAGCCAGCACAATCAGGCAATAGAAATAAATATCAAGGATGCATACAGGAAAGGAAAAAATTAAACGTGATCCTTTACATAGAAGATCCAAAACACTCCACCAGATGGCTTCTAAAGCTGATACATTCAGCAAGATATCAGGATATAAAAACATATAAAAATCAAAACAAGCCAAAAAACAAAATAGGAAAATAACATGATTTATGATAGCGTCAAGAAAAATTAAGGGGCCAGCCAGATAGCCCAGCAGATTAAAGCACCTGTTTAGACAGGTTCAGGGACTAATGTTTGAATCCCAGCATGCAATGCTGGCCCTGCTCCCAGGGCACACTGAGACAAAGCTGAGACTGGGTGTGGTGGTGCATACCTGTAATCCTAGAGCTTGGGAGTCTGAAAACAGGAGGATCACTGAGTCTGATCTGCATAGTGAGACCCTACAGACCCAGTACTAAATACATAAAAAATAAAGCATTGAAAAAAAAAAAGATAAGTAAAATACTTAGGAGTTAACTGAACAAAAGCTTGAAAGTCCTCTAAAATAATACTCTGAATAGAAAAATGAAGAGGTCATCAGAAAATGGAAAGATAACCTGTTACTGGATGGGCAGAACCAATACTGTCTAAGTAGTCATCTTCCAAAACTGATAGGCAAGAGGCTGGGGAAATAGCTCAGTGGATAGAATAAGCGCTTGCCTGGCAAGTGCAAGGCCCAGAGTTCAATCCCCGATTCTGAAAACAAACAAACAAACACCCTGATAGGCAGATTTAATGCAATCCTGTACAAAATACCAGCAGCATTTCTCATAGAACTAGAGAAGCAATCCTAAAGTCTATAGAGACCTACAGTAGCAAAGCAGTCCTGGGCAATAGGACCAAAGCAGGAGGAATCACAATCCCGAATTTCAAGTTATGTTACAAGGTATTGACAGAAGGACACATGGATCAATGGAACAGAACAGAGGACGCAGAAACAAACCTGGAATGTTCCTCTGTCTGAGCTTTTGCAAAGGGGCCAAGCAGGTCCTGAAAGCAAAGTAGCTTCTTTTACTTCTCTATCAAATGGTGCTGGTAAGATCAGCTACCCACATGCAGATAATTAAGTCTAGATCCTTATTTCTCACTGCATACTAAACTAAAACCAGAATGGGCACAGATCTAAATATTAAAACAGAAATGAGGCGGGTGTGATGCCTACTCCTGTAATCCCAGCCCTTGGCAGGCTAAGGCACAAGCTCAAGGCCAGCCTGGGTTATACAGCAAGACCCTATCACAAAAAATCAAAGCAATCAAACAAAAATCTGACGGCAGATAAAATAGGTAAAACTGTTGAAGACACAGGTCAGAACTTTTTGAATAGAACACCAGCTGCACAAGAAATAATATCAAAATCAACAAATGGGAATCCAAGCATGGTGGCGCACACCTGTAATCCCAGCACTTGGGAGGCTGAGGCAGGAGGATCGATGTGAGTTCAAGACCAGCCTGGGGTCCAGCGAGATGTCTCAGTGACCTAAAGGGCCTGCGGAGGAAACTTAAGGCAAGCACTGCGACTGCTCCTCGATCCCTGGCACCACATGCTGCGCACCCCCACCCCAGGGTGGGCTGAGCCAGCCATAACACAAACAAATAAGTGAGGTTTAAGAGAAATAAATAAAAAAATCTTAAAAAAAAAAAAAAAAAAAAGACCAGCCTGGGCTACAGAAGTGAGCTCAAGGCCAGCCTGAACTGCATAGTGAGACCTTGTCTCAAAAAGTCAACAACAACAAAAAACCAAATGGGAACTTCTGCCCAGTAAACAACAGAATAAAGAGACAACTTACGCAATGGGGGAAGAATTGCCTGCTACTCCTTGGACAGAGGACTAATATCTAAAATATACAAAAAAACCTAAAAAAAAAAAAACATCCAGGGCCGGTGAGATGGCTCAGTGGTCTAAAGCATCTGCTTAGGCAAGCTTAGGCAACCGCAGGGACTGTGGTTCAATCCCTGGCACCACATGCTGTGTCATCCCCACCCCGAGAACAGGCTGAGCCAGTTATAATATAAAAAGAAATTAAAAATAAATAAAATAAAAAAAAAAATCCAGGGGCTCGGCAGGATGGCTCAGTGGTCTAAAGCACCTGCAGGCAGCTGCAGGGACTGCGGTTTGATCCCTGGCGCCACATGCTGCGCCAGCCCTGCCCTCAGGGCAGGCTGAACCGGCCATAAAAACAAATAAACAAAGTTTTGAAACAAGAAAAAAAAAAAAAAAAAAAAAAAAAAAAAAAAAAAAAAAAAAAAAAAAAAAAAAAAAAAAAAAAAAAACCAATCCAAAAATGAAAAAGAAAAAAGCAAACTAAAATGAATAGACACTTAGGAAGTACAAATGGCCAATAAATATGTAAAAAAAAAAAATTCCTGTATTTCTGGACTTTCTGTAAATGCAAATCCAAACAAGTCTGATACTATATTTTACTCCAGAAGAATGGTATCATCAAAAAATCAAATAACAACAAATGCTGGCAAGACTAAAGCTACAAAGGTGGGAATGTAAACTAGTACAACCACTATGAGGATCAGTGTGATTCCTCAAACTAGAACTTGAAAATTTCATCCCACCCAGCTATTCCTCTTCTAGGTATTTTCTCAAAAGAGTTAAAGACATCAGATTATACTGACTCATACAAGCTGATTTTTTTTCTTTTTTCATTTTTTTTTACAAACTGATGTTTATAGCAGTATCACTCATGATAGCCAAATCATAGTAGCTAAATTTCATAATACAGTGGCCTATATTATGTTCATCAGCAGATGAATTAATTTAAAAAAGTGCTATTTACACACCATGAAGTACTACTCTGCTATAAAGAAGGATAAATTTGAGTCATCTGTTGGAAAATGAGTGTACCCTGAGACCATAATTTTTTTTTTGGAGGGACCAGGGTTGGACCTCACAACCTTGCACTTGCCAGGCACTTGCCACGGAGCTAACTCTCCAGGCCCCTGAGACCATAATTTTAAGTGAAATAAATGAGACACACAACCTTAAATATGACAGTTTCTCTTATATGAGAAACCCAAAGTATAATTAAATTTAAAAGGAAAACAAATTTTTTTTGAGAAATATGTTATAATTTCAACTAAATTTAGAAATTTTAAATCTTTAACTATTTACTGGGGCCCGGCAGGATGGCTCAGTGGTCTAAGGCGCCTGCTTAGGAAAGCTTAGGCAGCTACAGGGACCGCGGTTCAATCCCCAGCACCACATGCTGCGCCAGACCTGCCCTCAGGGCTGGCTGAGCTGGCCATAAAAATAAATAAACAGGGGCCCGACGGGTTGGCTCAGTGGTCTAAAGCGCCTGCTTGGGCAGCTTCAGAGACCGCAGTTCGATCCCTGGCACCGCATGCTGCGCCAGCCTTGCCCTTGGGGCGGGCTGAGCTGGCCATGAAAATGAGTGGATGAACAACAGAAGTTCTGAAACAAGAAAATAAATAAATAAATAAATAAATAAATAAACAAACAAAAGTTTTGAAACAAGAAAAAAACAATAATAAAAATACATTAAAAAAAGAATACTTAGACACAAAAAAAAAAAAAAAAAAAA
>PVJA010046225.1:0-15225 GCA_004027025.1 Myocastor coypus | reverse complement strand
CTCCTTGACCAGGAAATTTGGGACACCTCTGAGTTATAGGATATTACAGCACAGGTTCTCTTATATCCTGGGTCTTTATTGACCTTGAAGGGCTAGGGCCAAAATATTGGCTATCCTTATAGCCCTTCTTTTTCTCCAATTGTCGGTCTGTTGACTTACATTCTCAACCCTCCAGCAGAAAAGCTTTGTGATACTATTATTCTATAACATAGGTACTGGGCTTATCATCACTGGCTTTCTGAGTATCAAATACCTTTGACTTAGCTTGTAAATGATATTTTCTGACCATCATTGCCAGGGACGTTTTGGAAAGGTGTGGGAAACATGGTTGGCAGCCATAGGCCTCTGAGAGGGAGGAGCTAGGGAGAGGAAAGGCCACGTCAGAACACCTTGATTCCTACACCAATGACCAGTACTTCCTTTACTCCTACACAGTTTCAAAATCCTCTCAGAAGCATAATTTCTGCTACCATATTATTGTTTTAGAAGTGTTATTCTATAAGCAGAAGCTCAAAAGATAAGGAAGAACAACTATCCCTTCCCATGGTGTAAGCAATGTGGAAAGCACTTGAAAGATCATGTTTGGATAGTGGGTGATGACATAGAGCTGTTTAGAAAAAGTTGGAAACTGAATAGAATTTGGAAAAATAAAAAAGGTTAATGCAGTAGGCAAAAAAGTGTCCCCTAAAGATGTCCACCGGTCTTGACTCTAGAACTTGTGATGACATCACCTTACATTGTGCCAGTGTAGATGGCAGATGTGATTTAGTCAGGGTCTTTATATGTATATGGTACAGGGTCTCACTATGCAGCTCAAACTCATAGTGATCCTCCTGTTTTCAGCCTCTCCAGGGCTGGGATTATAGGTGTGTGCCACTATGCCCAGCCTCTGTGGGGCCAGCATGGCATGTGGTACTGCGGATTGAACCCTGGTGCCTGTGCTTGCACTTAATCCACTGAGCTATCTCCTGGTCCAATCAAGGTCTTTATGGAGGGTTTATCTTGGATTTTCTGGATATGCCCAATATAATCAGAAATTCTTAAAAGGAGACAAACACAAGGATCAAAAAAAGAAAAAAAAAAAAAAAAAAAGATGTAAGGCCAGTCAGATAGCTCAGCAAATTAAAGCAACTGCTTAGGCAGATACAGGGTCTGGGAGTTCAATCTCCCACCTGAAGGGCATGTGCCAGCCCCACCCCCAGGGCACACTGAGATAATGATTGAGACTGGGCATGGTGGCACGCGCCTATAATCCAAGCACTTGGGAGGCTGAAAAACAGGAAGACCGTTACAAGTCTGATCTGTGCAGTGAGACCCTGTATATCCTGACGTCAAAATGGAACTAGTGTTGGATTGATGTAGCCCTGCATGGAAGTGTGTAGACCATCTCTGGAAATGCTAAAAACAGGGGATGGCCTAACCAACACCTTCATCTTAGACTTTGACTTCCAAAACTGTGAGATTAAATTTGTGCTGTGTTAAGCATCTAAGATTGTGATAATTTGCTATAGCAGCCATAGGAAACTAGTACAGTAAATATAAATGACTATTACAACAACCAGATGAAGATAAGAGAAGGGAGGCTACAGGAGTATAGTCTTAGGATCTGATGTTCGGGAGGAACTTTAAAATAACTATGGTTGAGTTAATGTTGAAAGAAGCTAATGCATATATGCATGTGTACATGTAATTATGTGTGCAAATGAGTCCTATGTGTTGTGCAAAGTGTGTTTCTTCACATGCATCGAGGTCCAACAAGTTTGAGAGTGAGGACTGGTGAAACACTGCTTGAAATGGTGGCCCCTTGACTCCACTGTAAATACAGGGAAGGCGATGACCCTAAGAGAGGGCTGAACCCCTGAGTCAGTTCTGCCCAGGGCCAGAAAGACTGCACCAGCAAGCTGGGGGGGCTGGCAGCTGTGTCCAAAAGTCTCTGAAGGTAGAGCAGTGGCAAGTCATGAACGTGTCTGAGAGTGGCCCAAGGAGGCAAGGGTGGATGGAGAAGGATGCTGGCAAGAAGAGTGGTGTGACCAAGAGTGTAGATGTGCTCTGGCTCAGGGGAATCCACTCAGGATGAAGGTGGGATGGAGGTTGGCGCGGCAGCCTTCTACCAAGACTGACCTAGAACGAAGGACAGATGATAGGGGAGCCACTCCCAACCTGATTTCCTTTGCAGTGTGCATCTATCTGCTTTCCCAAAGACCAAGCCTGCTCATTCCAGTGGGCTGGGCACATTCAGTGAGCCATTGAGCTTCCCCACACTTTGGTTTCTTGGCTGGTTCAAAACACCAAAATTAAAACAAAACAAATAAGAAACCAACTAATGCAGCTTTTTTTTTTTTTTTTTTTTTTTTTTTTTTTTTTAGACAGGGTCTCACTGTACAGTTCAGGCTGGCCTTGAGCTCAGTTTTGTAGCCCAGGCTAGTCTTGAACTGTCACTGATCCTCTTGCCTCAGCCTCTCGAGTGCTGGGATTACAGGCGTGCGCCACCACGCCCGGCTACTAATGCAACTTTTTATTAACAGCTGTCTGCATCAAATTTTCCTTTGCATTGGATGAGTCAAAAATGCTTTATTTCTTAACAGTGTCAGCCAGGCTTTTCACATTCTCACTTTGTATTTATAGGCAAGTATTTACTATTCTAAAAGAAGATGAAAGCACACACACACTCTTAAAAAGTCAGGCCTTGGAGTCCAGTACAGCCCAAGGCACCGTGGTGATCCTGTTAAAGGGTGGAAAATGAGAAGCGGGAGGTCACAGATTGTTTCCCGCAGCTTCACATAATGCAGGGACCTGAGAGCAGTTTGTGAGGCGCTCCAAGATCTTTTCTTCCCTGTGAAACTGTGGATCGGCAGACACTCCTGCAGTTACAACCAGGCTGGAACTTTTCTTAAAGGAGTATCTTCAAAGCCTTGGATTGGGAGGATCTTAACAGTACATGAGACGAAGGCTTTTATGTGTTCATTTTTTAAACAAGGAGAAAGAGCTCCTGGAAAATGAGCTCTGTGATCGTTAATTGCATGTCACTTTGAGTGAATTAAAAACTGCCTAGCACATTAATAAAGCACAGTTCTGGGCAGGACTGTAGATGCCCGACATGCACTTTAGCAAATGGAGTAAGGAAGACCCAACCAGGCTGTGGGTGGCAGAAACCAACAGGCTGGAAAGAATAAAAGAGAAAAGGGAAGGAAGGAAAGAAAGAAAGAAAGAAAGAAAGAAAGAAAGAAAGAAAGAAAGAAAGAAAGAAAGAAAGGAAGGAAGGAAGGAAGGAAGGAAGGAAGGAAGGAAGGAAGGAAGAAGCAGCCCTGTTCTGTGGAGCGCGTGTTTCTGAGCGGGTCCACTGCCCTTTGACTCCAGTCTCCAAGTCCTGATGTCTTCATCATTTCGATGAAGACTTGTGACCCCCAATATCCGCAGGCCTTTGACATCTGACCTCAGGCTGGTGCTGCACCCTTGATTTCTCTTGCTCTACAGCTTCCTTTCTCCTGACTGGGCAGTTGCTGGACCTATGCCTCCCCAGAGTGCAAGTGCCTTTCGTGTACTCACCCCCTCCCATCCTGTAAGCCTACTTAACAAAGCCCCAGTGTGTGGTACGTGCGTTCTCTATTAACTCTTCCTCTAGATAATTGCGGTACAAGCCCCAAAAGAGCAACAGGAGCTTTCCTCCATCTTCAGGAAAATATGAGAAGCCATCCTGGGATCAACCTTCCTGTCACATCTAAGACGAAAACTCATTTGTACATAAGCAATCTAATTACTCAAAGAATGACCAGAGTGATACAAATGACTGCTTTTCCAAGAATCATGGCAAGTGTCTCAAAGTGTGCCAGAGGAATAATGGCGCACACAAAGTGGAGTAAAGAGAAAAGAAGCACTGTACACGTTGTATGGGCTGAACCAAGGTCTCCACGCTTTGTCCAAGGTTTCTCACAGGCAGATTTGCCCACCTGCCCTAAGGCTTCCAGAGACCAGAGCTGGCACACATGTTGTTCAACCCCTTTTTTTGGCCCTAAGCATCTACAGGTTTAGGTTAAACACATTCTTTTTGCTCAATTTTTTTGTTGTCATATTTTGCAGGGCATAGTAAATACATTCATCGTGGTTGGACCGGCACACACACCTCACAATTCGATCCTTTGCGCTTCTGCTTCTGCTCCCTTCTCTCCTGCCTCTCCTGTCCCCAGACCCCTTCTCACCCCTCCTAAGAACCAACTCTCTGATTCGCTGATCCTTTTAGTTTTCATTTCATTAATTACCACTCTGATCTTTAAATTTCTTTTCACCTATAATTTTCAGATCTGAATTGTTCTTTGTTTTCTAGGACCTTCTAGAGGCAATATCAGTTTATTTATTGGGGAATACTCTGCTCTTTTTATATGTGTACTACAGCTATAACCTTCCCTCTGCAGGTTTTGGTAAGAACATACTGCTCTTAAAAAAAACCATCATTGATCTGTGTAGAGGTCAGCACCAAGATCCGGATCTAACTTGGCTGATTTCAGAGTTCAGATAGCTTCAGCAGCTTTACCATGAACAATCCAAGGATGGAGGTGAAGAGAGCAAAGGGTTAAAAGTGTCAAGATTAAAGCTCAAGTTTGATTAGGGCACATGATTGACACCTCTCAGAATTGGTGTCCACAGTTTTGTTAGGAGAGACAATGATATAATGGGCATAATCATCTGTTACCCACACACACTTCATAACTTTCAGGGATTTTCTATGATGTTGCAAATCTTGAATAACACAAGTTAACATAGGGCTCCCACTGGTAAAATGCTGCACAGCATCTTTCTCTTTCTTTCTTTCTTTCTTTCTTTCTTTCTTTCTTTCTTTCTTTCTTTCTTTTCTTTCCTTTTTTGTATTTTAGGGAAGAGTCTATAGGATGGTTAGGATCTCACTACTAGATAGGGCCCAGTGATCCAGTTGTTTACAGCCTCCCAAGAGCTGGGATTACAGGCACATACCACATGACCAGTTTCAATTGCTGTCTCAGCATGCCCTGGGGGCAGGGCCACATGGCAGGTGGGGGGAGGATTGAACCCCTGGCCCCTGTGCCTGCTCCTGCTTGCAGGCACTTTAATCCTCTGAGCTATTTGGTTGGCCCTTAGCATGCTTTATTATTTTTTTTAATGTACTTAGCACAGGGTCTACAAGATTGCTCTACAAGATTGCTCTACACAGGTTGAACTTCTAATGATCCTCTGTTTTCAGCCTTCCAAGCATTGAGATTACTGGGTATACCACCACGCCCAGTCTCAGTGAGCCTGGGGCGGGGGTGCAGCACTGCATGCTAGGGATTCAACCAGGGTCCCTGTGTCTGCTTAAGCAGGTGCTTTAGTCTGCTGAGCTGTCTGGCCGGCATGTTTCTTGTTTTCTGAGGCAAGGTTTCGCTATGTAATTCAGGCTAGCCTTAAACTCACTATGTAGCCCAGGTTGGCTTCAAACTCACAAAGATCCTCCTGCTTCAGATCCCCCAAGTACTCTCAGTGAGCCTCCCTGGGCTCTCAGCTGAGTAACTGCCCTCGTAGACCAGAAATGCCATGCTGAGTGTTTATGGAAGAGAGGTTCTCTTCTCCTTCCTCCTTTCTTTTTTTTTTTTTTGTCTTCCCCCATTTGCCTTCCTCCCTTTCCTCCATCCCTCTTTTCCTTCTTTCTTTCTTCATCAAAATTGAGGTCTGATAATATTTAGAAGACAACAAAAGGTGTGTGAACTCTTCGCCCCTTTCTTTTCTGAATCCAGAGACGCTTCAATAAAATCCAGGTTTCCTGAGGGCTGCAGTTGCCACTCTGAGAACAGGATGTAAGCGCATCAGTTATTGGCCCCACAGCCATGTGCTGAAGTCCCCTAACCACCAAGGACCAATTTCACAATCTTATTTCTGGAAAGAGAATTCAATTGTTATATCCTTGCCTTCTCTTCCTCCTCTCTTTCTTTTTTAAAACTAAGTGGCACCTCAGTTTTGTAAATACTGTAGATAAGAGAACACACCCTTTTATTCACAAATAGTGGTGTCTCTACACGTTTGAAGTACTTTTCCAGAAAAGGGGATTTTCTCTCCTTTGTGTTTGTCAAATTTGTTTAGAACAATGAGTCAGTGTTCCTAAGGCTGCAAGCAAGGCCCCATGACAGGGAAAGAGCCCAGGACTGGGTTGCACACAGCGGGAGCAACAAGATCAAAAGGTGAAGTTAGAGCAGGCGTGCAGTTCAGTAGTGCACAGCTTGCCTCGCACACACAAGGCCCTTGGTTCAATCCATAGCACTGCGAAACAATCAAAAAAGTGAAGTTAGACCTGAAGTAAATCCTTTCTTTGGACCCAAGTCTGGATTAAGAGGTTGAACCATGGAGAGCTGGAAGCATCAGTCTGTTTCTCAGATTCCTGTGACACAGGAGGGATGGTGCCTGTGACTACACAGGGCACAACATCCCCATTTTTCCAGTTGTACAGTACAGTGGCATGAGCAGGAAGTAGTAGTTTATTCCACTAACCACAGAGATTTGGGCTTTGTTTGTTTCAGGACCTAGCCTACCCTACCTACTGGTGCTAGTGTGAAGTACAAAGACCATAAGACTTGAGAAATACTGAAACCTCTCACCCAACACACCTCACCCCCATCCCATGTGACCTTCTGTCTTTGTTAGGGGAACCATTTCTTTGAGTTGAGGCCTTGCTTCTGCAAAGCTACAATTAAGGTAAATTTAAGCAAGGAGATTAAAGGACTTCAAGGCCTCATTAATTAGGCTCTTGATCATACTGTTTACCATGCTACCACTTAAAAATTATACAGGCAAAAACGGAAGCCATGGGCCCACAGGACATGCTCATTGACAAGGGAGGGGGCTGGGGCAGGCTGGATTTGTGCTCTAGGTCTACAGACTCAGCCTCACCATGAAGTATACCAAGGAGAAAAACAGGGAATGCACTCCATAAAAGGAAGGAATTCGGGGTCTGTAACACCTTACATCAGGACTTACCTGACTCATTGAGCATTGCCACTGTAGCTCTGTTTCCTCCTCCATAATACAGAGTATATTGGCTACTTTAGAGTTGTTGTGTTAAGAACAGACATGAGCGCTACAGCTTACCTATGGTTTGAGTGTGTCCCCAAGGGTTCATGTGTTACAAATGAGGGATTAAGAGGGTAGAAAGTTAATCTGACTGTGGTGTTTGGAGGTGATCAAGATTAGACAAAAGACCCAGCAACTACAGAAGAGTAACTAACACATGGGGCTACAGAGAAAAGGGATTAAAGACATGCAATGTACCTGAGGAGAGTCACCTAGAGAGAAAACATTCTCTCAGGCTTTCACAGAGAGCAAATTGGTCAAGCAATGGCTATGACTCATGCAGATGTCGGACACTGACAACAGTTCTACAAAGCACTGTACATGGTTTCAAAGTAAACCTGAGGAGATTTGACTACCTTGGGAAATACAAAAGCTACATATTTTGTTATACAGGTCTTGCTTTAACTTGCCCTTAACCACCCAGCAGAAGTTAACCACAATGTATAAAACATATAGCTAGATTAGTATGCTGAGCTGTAAACGGCTTAAATAAACAGCTCCCATCATTGCCAGTTTTGCCAATAACCCACTGCGATTATGGAATATTGGATTATGTACACAACCACTTTCTCTTAGTTTAATAAGAAGAATTTTTATACCAATAATGATTAGAAAAATTAACACATCTATACCCTGTGCTCTGTATAACTACTACGTGGACAACAATATGCATTGTATTAAGTACTGGAAATGTACAACTACTGTTTTGAAACTGTCATATTGTTATTTCTTATTAAATGCAATAAAAATAGAGTAATTAGAAAAAAAGATTAGACAAAGGAATCAGAGAAGAGCCTCCCTACCCTCACCAGATTTGATGCTGATGGATTTGTGGGAAGAGAGACCAGGTCAGGTGTGGTGGTGTATACCTATAATCCCAGCACTGGAGAGGCTAAAGAACAGAGGACCACTATGAGTTCAAGGTCAATGAGCTCAAAGCCAGCCTGAACTACATAGCAAGACCCCAGCTCAAAAGACAAACACCAACAGGAAGATTATTTCAAGTTTGAGGCAGCCAGAGCTACATAGTGAGTTCAAGTCCAGCTTAATTTACACAGAGACCCTGATGCAAAAAATAAACAAAACAACAACAACAAAAAAGATCTTATAGACACACATGTGTTCTGTTTCACTCATTGTGTTTTATAATATCTCAAAACATTGCCACCACCAAGATGGACCTTGGACCAGACCATGAACCCAAATACATCCAATTTCTTTATAAAATTACCAATCCAGAAGCATTTTGATTTTAATAATAATAATAATAATAATAAATGGACTTACATCATGAGGGTATAAGGAGGCAAAGAAACTGGGTGGGAAGGGATCCTCAAGGGAGAAAAGGTTTTGGTTTTATGACTCAGACACCTCGGAGAAAAGAGAGGGTGATATCTGCTTTCAAATTCTATAAAACTACCTCAAAGGAAGGGTTCAGGCACATGAAAGGGATTATGCCATGAATCATTTGCCCAGGTCTGAGTTTAGGACACATTTTTTTTTTTTTTTGCATAAATACAATGAAGAGAAGCACCTGCTTAGGCAGATGCAGGGACTGGGGTTCAAACCTCAGCATGCCATGCCAGCCCCAACCCCCGGGGGTGCACTGAGACAGCGACAGAGACTGGGTGTGGTAGTGGGTGCCTGTAATCCCAGCGCTTGGGAGGCTGAAAACAGGAGGATCACTACCATCTGTGCAGTGAGACCCTGTAGACCCTGTACTAAATACACGGAAAAAAGAAATAAACACAATGTGCCCTGGCACCCCAAAAAGAATCAGCTAAGTGATAATGTGGATGTGTCTTCTGGCTTCCGCTGTGCTACTTTTGAGCCTAGAAATTCCTGAAATCCACTTTCTCTGCACCCCTCCTCAACAAACACAGCTATGCCCTTTACAGTAAAGCGGCCCAGTTATCTTAAAACCAAATAATTCTATTTCCAAAGGCATAAAAGTATAAACCTCCCACCCACACCATTGTTTTAAAAGCATTTAAAGACACCTCAAGGCGTATGGGAATGAAAGCCTCTCAAACTCCTCAATAATGGAAACCTGGAAATTGTCCACTAATGCTTGACAGCAAAGCCCTGGCTCTGTGACTTTTCTGTCTCAGGGAGTGAGCACTTCTACATCTTTTGCGAGTGCCACACGACACCTGGCTGCCATTCCCTACCCGTACAGAGACAGCATTGCTTACCCTGAGCTTGGAGCTCTTTCACTGATGCTGGCTTTTAATAGCAACTCACTCAGTTGTCCCTCCATCATCTCCTTCTCTCTCCCTGTACACTGGTCCACTGACTCATCAAGCCCTCTCCTTTCCCTATGTATCCATGTAAATTTTAAGTGATCATTTTCTGTAGATGCCCACACATATACGATCATTCATCACGAGAAAACAAGAATACACAATGCAAACCATTATGAAGTTATTTATTTATTTATTTATTTATTTATTTACTTTTATGTATTTGGTACAGGGTCTACACAGTCTCACTATGTAGACTGGACTCCATAGTTATTCTCCTGTGTTCAGACTCCCAAGCATGGGATTACAAGCACCCACTACCACACCCAGTCTCAGTCACCATCTCAGCATGCCTCAGGGGTAGGGCTGGCACAGCATAGGAAATTTTCTAGTTGTGTGGACATGACAGAGTGTACTGTTGCAGCCCTAGCTGGGATGCCCTACAACACACCTAGGCCTGTGATGTGCATGCAGCCTGTGGTAACTGAAATGTCATTATGTGGCACAGGGTCACAGACCCACCACCTGGAGTATAAGCCTTTGTTGTGCTTCTATGCAGGGCCTGTGTCTTTCCTTTGGAATGTAAACAGGAGTCTGCTTTGGTTTTGGCTCCATCCTCATCACCTGGAAGGAGTCTGACGGACCGTAGAACCACGAACCACTTTTGAATGAATAATGGTGAGTGAGGGCACAAGTGAAGAAGCCTGGTGAAGCAAGAGCTAACCAAAGGAGAGGAGGAGTGAGCAGCAAGGTCCACTTAATCCTCATCAGCTACCAGCATTACCCAGTACTTGAAGATTTCTCTACATGATGTACATATATACCTGTAATCCCAGCGCTTGGGAGGCTGAGGCAGGAGGGTCACTATGCGTTTGGACCAGCCTGTGTTGTAGAGTGAGACTCTGCCTCAAAAAGAAAATTTCTATGTGCAAATTCAGATGGTTTAGAGAAGCATAGGGGTCAGGGTGCGATTCCTGGCCCCACCTGCTACATCGGCCCACTCTCAGGTGCTCTAAGCCAGGGATGGACTCTGGGCGTGATAGTGCATACCTGTAATCCCAGCACTTGGGAGGCAGGAAACAGGAGGATCACTATGACTCAGAACTGCATAGTGAGACACTCACACACACACACACACACACACACACACACCAAAAAAAAAAAAAAAAAAAACCTTCACATACAGATGAGGTGGGCACACAACAAATCCCTGGGCCTCCCAGTAACCCCTACAGACTTTCATAAGGTCACATGCTTATAGCCTTGTATGACACGGCACAATGTTTGCATAAAACCTCTCCCCTGCATGCTCTAATTCATCTCTAGATCACTTGTAATGCCTAATACAATACAAATGCTGCGCAAATAGTGTTTCTACTGCATTATTTAGAAAACACTAACAAAACCTTTACGTGTTCAGCGCATATACAATTTTTTTAGAATACTCAGTCTATTGTTGATATGTAAAGAAAGGTGGGGCAGAGGAGAGAGGAGAAAAGAGAGAGGGGAATCAATAGAAATTACTCTAAATTAGGGTGGTGGTGAATACCTGTCATCCCAGTACCCTGAGGGGCTGAGGCTGAAGGACTGTCTGTGTGACTTAGTAAGCTAAAAGGACTCTGTTTAAAAACAAAAACAAAAATAGGGCTGGGAACGTGGCTCATTGCAAAGGGCCCTGGGTTTAATGCTCAGTGCCACAAATAATAGCAGTACTATAATAACAGTGATCAATTTTTAAAATTACTTTAAATGTGTTGTGTTGGTCTTGAATCCCAATCTTTAGGTTGTAGCTACTATTTTATTCCAAAAGGTCTGGTAACAGCTTCTCTGTGCTTTTCAAACAAACATTTCAAACCCTATAAAAATGAACACCTTGTTTGGAGTTCAGGTACCAACCTCAGAAAGCTATTCAGTGAACACCATCTGGATTAGATTAGTTCAGAGGTAACTGGATCAAACCCCATTTTCCCCAAGCATCTAAACAAAACGCTTTTTCTTTTCTTTGGGATTCAGAGCAACCCCCCAATTCCACAGTCATTTGGCGAGGAAGCAGGATCTCAGTGCATTTGATAACTTAATGCAACTTTTACCAGCACTTAAAACTCAGATATGAAATCTATACTTGAGCTTTTCTGCTTGGAATTGGCCAAATTAGTGGCTGTCTCCCTGTATGCAACAAAGGCTCTCAGAAACCCTCAGGGTCACTGATCCACCAGAAGGACCAGTAGCGCCAACCCCAGACGTGAGGGCAGAGGGGTGTCTCCAGGCCCACCTCTGGCAGAGCTTTCAGCTCAGGACAACTCATTTCACCTCTCCCCACCTTCAAGATGTGTGGGATGATCAAGGTGGCCCAGCTACACTCAAGGCAGAAATTAAGACCTGAGGGCATGGACTTAGCATTTTATATTGTTAAGTGGAAAATTACACAGTAATTTCACTGCTCTTAATAATGAAAGTTTTTTCACTTTATGAATGATGCTTCGAGATCAGCACTACGCACCTCAAACATCTACCTGGGGTGAGAGGAGGATAGCTTTGTTGTACCTCCTGATTGAACATGTTTTGTTCCCAGAGCAGGTACCAAAACCAGTGCCTGAAGTTTCTAAAGCTTCCTTGAGCATGGTTTGGGTGATCAACTAATGCCCTCCTGGGCTCAGGGAAGGACTGCAGACAGGTCACTCTGCCTCTATCCTTTGGCCTTCAAGGAGGCCACCATGTCTTTTACAGAAGCAGAGAGCTGAACCCAGTCAGAAAATGTAAATAATACAAGCAGCTGCATAGTAATTAGGCGGGGCTGGCCTCACACTTCATGTTCATCCTTAATTGATTCCCTGGCACACGCAGCACCCCAAGGCAGGTTTGAAAGCTCCCCTAGTAGGTTCAGCTTCATGGAATGGCCCTGGGGACTCACGCTTTCTGCATTCTCTTGCTGGCTCTTACTCACTTTCTTTGCTAACCTTGTTCCTCCAACTGCCCTCGTTCCTGTTCTCCCGCCAGTGCCTTATTTTATGTAGCTTGATCCCTGGCTATCTTTTGGGCAGACAAGTTGAAAGTCAGACCCCCAGTTTACTGAGGGATAAGATGACGACCAGACTGCCAGCTCATGGCTGGATAAGGTGACAATCAGACACCCAGTTCACTGATGGATAAGATGACGTTCAGACTGCAATTTCATTGGGGTCTACATGATCACCTCTTGCTGTTGGTGGATTGTGCATTTGCAAACCCGCCTACTCCATAACATACTCCAGGACTTTCCTTGGCACAGGCCATGTGGTAGCAAATTTGAGTCTGCTGACATACTGTTCCTCTGGCTGAGAACAGCGTAGAGCTCAACCTTCCTATCTCAACTTTCATACAAGATACATGGGTCTACATCATGGCATACTTAGTGCCATGCTTTTCACATTTGGGGTTTTTTGTTATTGCTGCTGCTAGTGATTTCATTGTTTATATTATATTTATTTATTTGGAGCTGGCTCAGCCTGTCCTGGGGGGAGAGGCTGGCATGGCATATGATGCCAGGGATCGAACTGTGGATCCTGCATTTGCCTAGGTAGGGACTTTAGAGCTCTGAGCTATCTCATTGGCCCCTGACCTCATTGTTCAGAATGCCCTCTAGCCATGGTGCTGAGGTGCTGTCTAATGTTGCTGAGCAGTGTGGCTAGCAGATGGTAGATACTTAAGGAGTTGCGTTCAAGGTCAGGCAAGAGTCTTAATGACCTCTGGCGTCTGCTCCGGTGACTTCCCATACTGACAGGTCTTCTCACCAATAAACCCTAAGCACAGGATTTTGTAATGAGAGGATTTTAGTCACTTCCTCAGAACTGCCGCATCCCTGACACCCATAACTTAAACGAGGAGTCTGTTTTGGCTTACAGTTTAGAAGTTTCAGTCATTGCAGTCTGCAGGCTCCATATCGCAATGGCAGGGCCTGGTGGAGGAGCGCTGCTCGCGCAAGGCAGACATGAAGCAGAGAAAGAAGGGAGAGGCTAGGGTGTAGACCAGCCCTTCCAGGCCACGCCCCAGTGACTGCCTCTTCTGATCAAGCCCACCGCCAACCACAGGCCAGCTTCCCACAAGCCAATCACCTTCTAACACAGGAGGCCTCCAGTGCCAGTTGAGATCTAAACCATGACAGGGAGGAGCTGTTCGACAATCCCCCACACCTTAAAGTTCCTGTACAAAATTGTGCTTGAATGTACCAGAAGAGTTGGGTTGGAGAGAAATGGGGACTCTGCATGAACTAATAAAGTTGACCTAAAAAGAAATTGGGTCTGTAGGGAAATCAAATCTGAGTGTGGCCAGACATGATGATAAGTGTACAGAGGAGGCTTGCGCAGGAGTATCACCATGAGTTTGAGGCCAGCCTGGGGTCTGTAGTGAGATCAAGGCCAGCCTGAACCGCATAGCAAGAACCTGTCTCAAAAAGCAAAATAAATTTTAAAAATCTCTCAGTGTGGAGGCCAGGCATAATGGAGGTGAACGAGGTTGTGGGCAAGAAAGTAGTACCTTAAAAAGCAGCTGCTTGTACGTAATAGACTCAAAGAGGGAACAGCAAGGATTGGGGCCATGCCTTTATGGTAGGACTTAGACAGCTTAGTTTTAAGAAGTCTGATGAGGGCTTTAAACTAGAGTCATAATGCCATTGGAGGGCAGAAGTGCTCACTTATCAACTCATTGCTCAAGAGACCCAACTGTGGCTCTGGCCTTAAAGACAACACTGGCCAATTGCTTACTTCACTCCCGTGGGTGACTGCTGCAGCACAGGATACAACGGGGGGGGGGGTGTGCAATATATATCTGACCTGCCCAAGAGATGAGGAGGGCTTCCAAGTGGGAGATGATGCCTGCAGAAAGAGCAGAAGGTGACCAAGTAAAACAATTCCTCCAGCTGCAGGGACAGATTGCAGAGTCTTCAAGCAAGCTTCTCAGTATCCAACATAGCTGGAAGGAAGGGCATGATGTGGGAGCGGGCATGATGTGGGAGCACGGGTCAGGAGGAAGCAGTGCCTTGTAAGGGGGTTTGGACTCGCAGGTGAGAGCTACTGCAGGACTGCATACAGCAGGGCGATGTTGCACAGAGGCACAGGTAGCAGTCCTGAGTGGCTGGTGTGGAGCAGACTGTGGAGACCCATGGAGCAGACAGGAGAAGGATCCTCTAGGGAAGACAGAAAGATGTATTTCCCCGAGACAGTGCAATGCAGCAGGGGGCAGAAGGGACTGAAATCAGGATCAAATTCATGGACACAGGGTCCAAGAAATCACAGGAGGCTTCACACATCAAAGGCCAGGTTCATGTTCTGCTATCATCATCTTTTTTTTTTTTTTTTTTTTTTTTTTTTTTTTTTTTTTTTTTGTCTTTTTGAGACAGGGTCTCACTGTGCAGTTCAGGCTGGCTTTGAGCTCATTTTTGTAGCCCAGGCTGGTCTCAAACTCGCAACGATCCTCCTGCCTCAGCCTCCCAAGTGCTGGGATTACAGGCATGATCCACCATGCCCGGTTTATCATCATCTTGACATTCTTTTTTTTTTTTTTTTTTAATGTAACATTCTTTACTTGATTACAGCCAAAAGGCAGAGAAGCAATATATGTGACAATCTTAATTATTTTCGAACTTGTGTTTTGCTAGTACTCCAAGGGCGAACAGAGCACATGTGTGCGGAGACACCTGCCCTGCAAGCTCCAGCTGCTCCTAGTCACCTCCTCCCTCGGTTCAGAAACCCAAAGGATGTATAATAGACAGAGGTCCACCAATACCCAGGGGAGCACAGACAAGCATGTCATGGTTACAGCTGGGTCTATGAGAGGTGCTGACCACTCTAGTGGCCTGTGTTTTCTGTAAGAACCAGAATGTGCTTAAAATGCTAATGGAAGGCAACGGCAGCCAGAGATGGGGACAACCAAAGTCCTT
>PVJA010046224.1:0-15231 GCA_004027025.1 Myocastor coypus | reverse complement strand
CTCAGGCCCCATCTTGGAGGCCTTGGACAATGGTCCCTAGCTGTAGTCAGAGGTACTCTGAGCCCTGAGATGGGTCCCAAGCCTGCTGGCTCTCAGGTGGGGCAGCTACTTCCTCTGTGATCAGAAAGATGCTCTCACTGCAAGCTCCTCTGGTGCTGTGGTAAGTCCCTGTGAAAGGGATTCACCCTGACAAGCTGTGCCCAAGAGATACTGAATGACATCTGCCCCGACCCTGGCCTCCTTGGAAGTCCGTTCATATCTCATATGTAGTGCTCATGCAGCTCAACTTCTGGAGCCCAAGAATGTTGTGGTTGCCGGTAGCCTTCCCGGGTGCTGGAGCTAGAGCTGGTCCCTGTTCCTGCTCTCACAGAGGTGATAGTGTCATTGGTTGTTTGTCTTCTTGGGTCCCAGAAAGAGAATCTCAATAGAGCTGAAACTCGCAGGGTGGGGCATGAAAAACCCTTCTGGGCCAGCACGCTGTCTGAGATCGGGCCTGGGATGTGTGCTCCAGGCATTTTTGGTCTCTGAGCATCCTCTGTGCATGCTTGGCCTGTGCAGAGAGAGCAGGCCTAAAGTGCTCTGAGTGTGCATTTTGTATGGAAGGCAGCAGCAGGTCCCTAAGGTTGGGGACATTCACTGACTTATCCCTATCCCCAGTGTTCTGTGTCCTCAGGTGACACCTGAGCCACAAAGTGAGCTTCCTGAGATCCCAAATCTCTAAGAGATTGGGTAGAGCTGTGCCCTAGGAGAAGCAACAGTAAGAACTGGGGTGGAGGCCCGGGGACAAAAACTCCACAGCACAAGTGTGAACCTTGAAGTTACTTGGAAATGGAAGGCCTTGCTCCGTCAGAACAGAGACAGTACAAGGTGGCTCATGCCCTAGAAGAGGCAAGTGGGAGAAGAGTCCTTAGAGTGGCCCCTGGAGGTCCTGAAGTATATCCTACAGTGGGATGAGCACTGGAAAGGAGGTTCACAAGAGGATGCCACAGGCTTCCCAAGGTACCTGGAGAGTAAGCAGGCCCATGCCCTTATACAATGCAAGTGCAAATCAAAGGGCCCTTCTGTGGCTGGCATGGGAGACAGGCACACTTGGGTCCCTGCAGGTGAACTCAAGGAACACGGGCTCCCTGTGCAAATAGTGAGGCCAGGGGCACAAGGCCTGGTCCCCAGCTCCCTTTGGGATGCGAGTCTCAGCCTAGGCCTACACCAGCAGCACCGGCAGCAGCACCAGAGCCATGAGCAACAGTGATGTGAGCCCACAGGCACTGGCAGCTTCTCAAGAGCACCAGCGCCATGGAAAGGCCAGCACTGTGGTTATTGTGTCCTTGTGTCATCTGAACACGGGGCAGGGCCTCTGCACATACAGGTTTTTGTGAGCTGCATCCTGTGTAGCATGAGCTATCCCCACTCCAGCCAGAGCTCTGAGCTCAGAGGCCCAGCTCACAGGCCCAGGGCCCAAGGCTGCTGCTGCCCCCCAGTGCAAGTGCATCCTATGCAGTCTGCAGAGCTCTGGCCAGGGTGTCTGTGGCACAACCTGCTGGGGAGGGGATGCCACGGTTTCCAAGTCCCCTGTGCCAGAGCTGCATGGCTCACTGTGCATGGCAGGGAACAAAAGAGGCTCCAGGCCTGAGGCTTGTATAAGTACCTACAGGCTGTTGGGGCTCCCGTATAGGTTAGGCCGTCTCTGAGTCTCAAAATGTTGGCCCTGCAGACTCAATACACTCTTGAGACTCAGAGTATGTTTGTGTCATACTCATTATGACACAAACATGATATCACAATACCCTTTAAGTGGCAATCATTACATCATCAGAACCATTATGATGTATGCAAGTTATCATAACACCCACTATGAGGTAACCCTGACCTCATAATACTCATTATGATGCAAAAATGACATCTCAGTGCCCTTTATGAGGCAAACATGATGTCATAAGACCCATTATGATGCATATAGGTCATCATAATACCCATAATGAGATAAACATGAAGTCATAATACCTTTTGAGAGGCACACATGATAACACAATACCCATTTTGAAGTAATCATGACAAATTAATAGACAATATAATGTAAGGATAACATCATAATACTCATTATGATGTAACTCTGATCTCATAATACTTATGAGTATGCATGTATATGATATGAACACAATATCACAATATGCTTTATGAGGAAGTCATTACATCATAAACCCCATTATGATGGGCAAACTGAAGGGCTTAGAGTGGCTCTAATCCAATCTAAGTAGTATCTTCTAAGAAGGAAGCTGGATTGGCAAAAGAACACCCCTAATACACTTAAAGACAAAGACAGGGCAGCATATACCTTATGTTAATACCCATTATGAGGGAAACTTGACCTCATAATACTCTGACACAAACATAACATCACAAGATGTTTTATGAGATAATGATGACTTCATAAAACCCATTATGATGCATATAGGTCATCCAAATGCCCATTATGAGGTAACCCTTACCTCATAATACTCATTATGATATAAAAAATGACAACACAATATGTTCTATAAGGTAACTGTGACATCGTAAGAATAATTACTATGTAAAAAGTACATTATAATATCCATTATGAGGTAAACATGAGCTCATAACACTCATTATGAGTAATACATGATATCATCATACCCATAATGATGTAACACTGACCACATAATTCCAATTATGTGGCACTCATAACATCACAATACTCATTTTAACGTAACCATGACATACTAATAGACATTATAATGGAAGAATGATATCATAACACTCATGATGTAGCCCTGACCTCATAATATTCATTATGATGCAAACATGACATCACAATACACTTTGTAAGGTAAACATGACATCATAGGACCAACTATGTCACATATAGATCATCATAATACCTATTATGAGTTAACCCTGACATCATAATACTAATTAAGATGCAAATTTGACATCACAATATCCTTTATGAGGGAACCATATTGTCGTAAGACCCATTATTATGGATATAGGTGATTATAATACCAATTATGAGGTAAACCTGACCACATAAAACTCTTTATGAAACAAATATAGCAACACAAAATGCTTTTTCAGGTAACCATGATGTCATAAGACCCATTATGATGCATTATGTCATCATAATTCCCACTATGAGATAAATATGGCACTATAGTACGTGATGGCACAATAACCTTTATGAGGTAACTATGACATCATAAGACCCATTATGACCCATATAGGTTATCATAATACCCATAATGATGTAAAGCTAACCACATAATGCACATTCTGACGCAAAAATGATGTCACAGTACCGATTATGAGGTAAGCTGGCATCATAACACCCATTATGATGCAAATAGGTCGGCATCATACAGATTATGAGGTAACCCTTACCTCATAATACTCATCATAATGCAAACATGACAACACAATACCCTTTATGAGGTAGATATGACTTGTCATAAGACCCATTACAACTCCTATAGGTCATCCTAATACCCATTATGAGGTAAGCATGACATCACAATAGACGTTAATGAGTGATATGTAACATCACAATAACATTTGTGAGGTGAACATGACATCTTAAGACCCATTATGATGCAAATTTCCCTCTATGAGATAACTGTAACCTTATAATACCTATTGTGAAGTCCTTATGATGTCATCATACTCATTATGAGGCATGCATCACATTGTAATGCCCATTATAAGTCCACCATGATGTAATAATGTCCATAATGATGCGAACATGACAGTATCATACTGTTTATGAGGTAACCATTATACCATAATCCTCATTATGACACAAACATGACACCACAATGCATTTTCTGAGGTACCCATGATGTTTTAAGAACCACTATGATGCAAACAGGATGTCATTATTCATTTGTGAGGTAAACATGATGTTATAATACCTGTTATGAGGCACAGATGATGCAATAATACTCATGTTGACATCACCATGACATACTAATACATGGTGGAAGCATGACATCATAATAACCATTGTGAGGTCACCCTGACATCAGAATACTCATTATGATGCAAAAATGACATCACAATACACTTCATGAAGTAACCATGGCTCCATAAACACAATGTTGCATAATAGCACACCTGATAACTTTGTCTAAACAATATTAGTGCAAACACATTTCTTCTCAGTGAATTAAGAGAAATATAATATCCATTTTGAGTTAAATTTGAAGTCATAATATCTATTAAGAGGCATACATAACATCATAATGCCCTCTATGAGGTAAATATGACTTCATGATACCCATTCTGAGTAATAACACCATAACACGCATTAAGAGGTAATCTTGAACTCATAAAACTCATTATGATGCAAACATGATTTCACAATACAGTTTATGACATAACCATGACATCATGAGCAGCACTGTGATGCACATAGGACATCATTAACCCCACACATTATGAGTTATCCCTCACCTCAAAATACTCATTATGACACAAACATGGTTTTACAATACCCTTTATGAGGTAAACCTAACAGCAGAATACTCATTATGAGGCAGGCGTGACATTGTAATACCCATTATGAGGTCACCATGGTATCGTAACAGCCATTATGATGCAAACATAACATGATCATACCCTTTATGAGGTAAACACGATGCCATAAAAAGCACAGTGATGCAAATATGACACCAGGATACACTCTATGAGGTAACCATGATGTCACAAGATGTATTATGAGTAATTTGTGACTTCATAAGACCCATAATGAAGTAACCCTGAGCACAAAATTCTCATTATGAAGCAAACACGGCATCATAATACACTGTAGGAGGTCAACATGAAGAGGCATCGCTATCATACCCATTCCAGACATCCATTCAGTAAAATCAGCAATTTATGTCACAATTACAAAGTGAGATATATTTTCCCAAATGAATGTGTGTACCTTCATATGTCAATGTATTCATCTGTGTATATATCAATACTGCCTTCTATGCATTACCATTACTCATTTTGCACATATCTAAGATACATATACATCTAGATGAAAGATATATGTATATACATACATATATACATACATAGAGACAGGCAAGCATATATATGTAGTTATATATTACTGAAAACTGAATATGCAATGTTTAGCTTAAAGGAAAACATGTAAGATCAGATAATATTAATTGATTAGTGAATTTAGGAATATGTTACTGTATACTGTCTATTTATTTATTTATGTGTGGGACCGGGGTTTGAACTCATGACCTTGCACTTGCTTGGCAGGCACTTGTGCCACATAGCTATCTCCCTGCCCCCCCTTTTTTTCTTCTTTGGTACCAGGGATTGAACTCAGGATCTTGTGCTTGCCAGGCAATCACTTATTCCACTGAGCTATCTCCCCAGCCCTGTTATTTTTTACTTTTCTTTCTATTTATGTGCACTCTATTACTGAAAACCTACACACTGGGGCCAGCAAGATAGCTGAGCTGTCTAAAGTGCCTGATTGGGCACTGCATATTGCTTCTAGTTATTTGGAGGACAAGACGCATACTTAATAACTTTGTGTAAACAATACATTAGTGCAAACATGTTTCTTCTCATTGAACTAAGAAAAAGTAGCAATATATCTATCCTATCTTATATCTCACAACAAACTGGTCCATTATACTTTTACAAAGTTAGTCTGACATGACACTAGATTCCCTAGTGATTAACAGTTGACCAACCAAGACCAGATGCTTATTTCAGGACCATTTTGAAAATGTTGATCCAGCAAATCTGCATGGTGTATGGACTGAGATCTCTAGTTTTAGTGAACTTTGTCTTTTTGGGTGGTCCTAGGAAGGTGGCTTCGTGGAATTTGGGCACTTTCTGCTCATTGTGCGCTCTCATTACACATAGAAATTAGTTTATTAGTAAGAACTTGTGACTGTTATCTGCCTACTTTAGGGAGCCGATACACTGGAGCACATGTATCCAGGAGTATGTGTACCCTTCTGATGCCACTCCTGCGTAGGACTCTGTTCTGGTGTCAAACATTGACAAGGTGAGGACTGACTTTCTAATTAAAGCCATTGGTTAACAGCAAGGTATGGCTTTTCAACTTCTATTGAAATGGCACATTTGAAAACAAAGTGCCTGCATTTATTTTCAACCAGTTTCTGTTGCCACTGAGAATCAATGAAAATAGGGGGTTGGGGAGATAGCTCCATGGCACAAGTTTCTGACTGGCAGTGCAAGGTCGTGAGTTTGAACCCTGGTTCAAAAGAGGGAGAGACAGAGAGAGAGAGAGAGAGAGAGAGAGAGAGAGAGAGAGAGAGAGAGAGAGAGAGAGAGAGAGAGAGAGAGAGAGAGAATAAAAATCAATGAATATAGGATGATAGGATGGAAGTGTTGTGGGCAGCCAAATTAGATAAAAATATTATAGGCAGTCAGATAGGGCCAGGCCCTCGAGGGCAATATGGAAAACAACTTGACTATACAGCTTTGCAAGAGACAGGCACCCCACCTGTGGGCCAGACCTTAAAACCAAAGAGTAAAAAAAATGCAGCCGCCCACTCACTTAAACTTAAGTATCAGGGACTGATATTCTAATGAGTATCAAACACCCTAAAAGAGCCTCAACCCCAACAACAGCCACTTGGTAAGTGACTTGTTTCCTAATTCACTCCTAATTTAATCAATTTTACCTGAACAGTGATGCTTGTAATCTCATTGGTCGACCATGACTTTGTCCCACCTCATGACCACCCAAACAAGTTCCCTTAGTTTCACCTTAGGTCCATCTTATCACATGGTTTTACCCTATAAGACCCCTAAAAAAAGATAGTTTCCCAGGCAACCCACTAGGGTCCCTCTTCTGTTCCCTTCTTCGACAGAAGGTTTCTTCCCTGATGTTCTATTCTAAACTTCTGTCTCATTACTATAATTCATTCTTCGGTTTTGGAGAACATGAACTCGTCCAAGTGTTTTTCAGGTTAAAAGATCAGCTTTCTTCCTGCATCAGAAGTATATTCTTATTACCCCTTATTGAAAATATTAGAACCCAGGAGGCTGAATCAGCAGCTATTTATTTTCTCACAGTTCAGGAGCTTGAGAGACCAACGTTAGGGTTTTGGTTAGGGTTAGGGTTAGGGTTAGGGTTAGGGTTACAGTTAGGGTTAGGGTTATTCTCTCAGTGAGGATTTCCTTGGCCTCAGGTTTGCTTCACTTGCTATAAATCGTATTATCTACTTATCCTGGCCAGAAATGACCATCTTCATTCACTGATGACTCACATATATCCTTAAAACTCTCTCCACTAAGTGTGTAGCTAACCAAGGTCAGGGACATTTGTCTGTTCTGCTCATTCCTGTAGCTTCCAAGTTTGTTGGTGCATAATAGTCATGAAATATGTTATTATCCAGTAAGTGATTGAGCATATTGAGTTTGATTGGTTTTTCAAAGGTCACAATTGATCATTTTATTTAACTTAATACTCTTAATTGACTATTAAAGCCAGTGTTAGTGCTATATGTCCTCTGGTTCCTAAATTTTTCAAAGTACTACATTAAAATGTAGCCTTTACAATGCATGAAACGCAGAGCTAGATTGGTGAGATGAGCTTTAGGAGGCTTAGATCAATAGCCTCCAACATTACAAGCTTCACTGGTGGCCCACTGCAATTGCAGAACATTTGACTGTGTATGCATCTGCTTCCTCTTAGTCCAAAGACAAGAATTTTCTTTTCCTATTTTTTTTCTTCTTAGCAACATCAATAGGGAGGTGGGTCATGCCCACACACTGTACTCTGTAGAACTATTGTGAGGACAATATGCAATATGTCAACTTTCAAAAAAAGAAAGGGGAAAAGAAAAAAAAAAAGTAATGTTGATTTAATGTGTTAATGTTTAATTGTTTGATCAATCTTATATACTTGTATATATTAATTTAAATTGATCTGATGATGAAAATATGTAATATAACCTTTATTAAATTTAAACAATAAAAATATTAAATAAAAAAAATAAATTGTAGCCTTTCCATACTTATTGGAGCCACACAGGTGGGCTATTGAAAGCCTGGAAACCCAGATTCCAGTCAGAGAAAGAAGAAACTGCTTAGTAAAGATGGCTGTTAAGGAGTCCACCCTTTACTAAGGACGACGCGTGGGAGCTGAGACCCCAGAGCTAATAACGGGCCTGCCATGATGGTCCTGTGGTGCACCCCCACACCATATGCTCTCACCAGTCTTAGAGTGGCCCTCAGAGGCAAAAGGAAGCTAACTCAAGGTTTTATAAGTTCAGGCCTTTGCGAAGTTGGTAGTGGAAAAGCAAGAAAGAACAAGTACTGGGGTTTGGGCTCGGTAGATTCGCTAGGAGTCCGGTGAGATGGCTCAGTGGTCTAAAGCGCCTGCTTAGGCAAGCTTAGGCAACTGCAGGGACCATGGTTCAGTCCCTGGCACCACATGCTGTGCCAGTCCCACCCCCAGGGGTGGATCTGTCAGGCTGAGGTGGAAGAGTTATGACTACTCTAGTTCTTCACTTTATGCATGGAGATTATTTACATAGAAAAACATTTATTTAGGTAAGAAAACTAAACAGTTCTTCAATTTTGGCAAATTTTTTGATCCTCAGATATTACCTTTGCAAAAGTAATGTTATCACTTAAAAATAACTTAATAACTCAAAGTGGAAAATAAAAGAGATAATAGGGAAATGGGAGATAAGAAAATTTCTGTAAATGAGAACGGTATTAAGAGATAAAGGGGAAAAAAGGGAGGAAAAGGAGAAATAAAAAAATTAAAGTGTGTTAGGTACTTATCCCAACTCCCCATGAGGAATGAATCACTTAATGCTGAAAACATGTACTAATAAAAATAAAGTATACTTTCAGTAGAAGTAGTGGGAATTTTAATTTAAGGAGGAAAAACAAAAAATACTAGAACAAATAACGATAAGAACAACAGAAAGAAAGCAATATAAGATAGTACAAATGGTACAGAATTTTAGAATAAAAGCAGAGTACACACAATGGTTGCTATATTACATATTATTATCATCCAGTTTGTTGCTCAGACTACCAGATATAGATATACAAGTCTGATCAATACATTAAACATTCACTCTTCCTTTCAATAAACCTTATTTTCCACTGTCCATTTTACTTTTTGTTTTAAATTTATACTAAAGCGACTATAGTAATGATAGATGAGCCATTAGAGACAGTACACATTTAAAGAACAAGATGAAAGATACTCAACCGTGATTGTTATATTGCATGTTGCTGTCCTCAGTATAGTTGCTCAGATTACAAATATTAGCACTGAGAGTTGGTCAAAGTAACAATTTAAACATTAACTGCTACTTTAAAAGAAACCTGCTAGAAATTAGTAGTCCAGCTTTCTCAGCTGTCCCGTAGAGTGGGAGGCATTTACTGCAGTGGTGCAGTGCAGTAGGCCCACAGCGCCTCCACCCTGGGACTTGCTGAGCACGCAGTGAGCACTGAGCTGCCCTGGCCCTGCCTTCTCTGAGGCTGGTGTTTCCGGTAGGACCTGAGCGCTGCTTCCTGCTGTTTTGCCAGATCACTTCTGCCCTAACATTGGCTGCAACTGAGCCTACTTTGGTACTTATTCTGATGGTATAGTGAGCTGGGTATTTTTCCCCACTTTAATACTACTTCCAACAGTGATCACTTTACATTTGCAGAGATTCCAAAGATCTGTTTTGTAATTTGAAGCACAAAAGAGGAATTAATTAGGATTCTGGAATAGACAGAACTCTGAGAACAGTGAAAAGTTCAATGGCTTTCAGGAATGTAAACACTGAAAACATAGTAGTAGTTGGGGAGATAGCCCAGTGGCATAAGTGCCTCCTGGGCAAGTGTAAGGTCCTGAGTTTGACCCCCAGTACAAGAGAAAAAACAACAATGTAGTGGTAGCCAGAGGAGCGAGGCATGAATTTTTAGGCACAGAGAATTTTTTTTTTTATTTTTAGGGAAGGGTCTAAAGAGTGTTCAGGGTCTCACTATTAGATTGGACTCATAGTGATCCACCTGTTACAGGCTCCCAAGAGCTGGGATTACAGGCTTATGCCACCACGCCCAGTCTCAGGCACGGGGAATTTTTAGTAGAGTGGAAATACTTTCCATGACACCAGAATGGTAGATACCTAACATTGTACATTCACCCAAAGCAATAGTCTGAGCAACAACAACAGTGACTCTAAGACAGACTGTGGATTTTGGATGGTCAAGATGTGTTCTTGGGGCCAGCAAGATGGTTCAGTGGTCTAAAGCGCCTACTTAGGCAAGCGTAGTCAACCACAGTGGCTGCAGTTTGATCCCTGGCACCACATGTAGCATCAGCCCCAACCCCAGGGCAGGCTGAGTAGGTCACAAAAGAAAAAAAAATGTTTCATTAAAAAAAGATGTGTTCTTGCAGGTCCACCAATTATGTGAAATGTATCACTCTGAGAGGGGATGTTATTAACGAAGCAGGTTATGCATTTAAGGAAGGGCTAGAGTTGGCAGATCTGTGGTAAATCTCTAATATAACGTATTCCACCTTCTCAAACATACTACAAATATAAATCAATACTAAAATAAGAGTCCAGCTGGGCTGAGGCTGGAAGAGTTTCCCGGCATATGGCAAAATCCAGACATCCTTGGAATCACAAATAATTTTTCTTCAAATGAGAGACAATACAAAATCATAGGCAAACAGACTAAATACTTACTCTGAATGATACATGAATAAAATAACAACTCATAATGAAAGTACATAGTGTTATACACTGAATGACAGCATATGCCCTGCATATTAAAATTTGTGAGAACAGCAATAGCAGAAAACATGATCCTTAGCATTAAGATACAGAATTTTACACATATATTAAACAATAAAAAAAAACTGAAATGAATTCTCCAGTCAACTGAGAAAAGGCAAAAATAGTAAGAGACTAAATACAAAGAAAGAAAGTGTTTTAAGAAAATGCAATAAAATTAAAAGCTAAAAAGAAGGGAGAGGATTCACACTGTCCCTGTTCTGGGCTATCTGCCATCACCTTTGGGATCCTGGGCTTAATACCTTGGAGACCATGCGGGTGGAAGCTGTCCTAGGAAATCTACATTTGGACATGGTCCCAACTCCACCATTTCCTATGGCCTGAAACTTGTTGAGACAACACAACATGCTCTTGTTCACAAAGTCTCTTCAGGAGTAACGGAAGCCAAGCTGTTTCTGGAGTTTTGGGTTCTGTTTGGTGCACTCGCAAGGAAGGGACCTCATTTCCTGACCCTCTTGGTACCCTGCTTCTCCCATGTGTTGTCAAACTGCTGAACGTCCATTCCCCACCTGCTGTCTGCAGAACTGGACACACTCATCCAAGGTACCCTGTGGTATCACCTGCCTGCAGGTGCAGTACAGCCAGCTCCCGGGGGCATAGTGTTAGGTTTCTGTACAGTTGTCCTCTGAATGCCTCAGGTAAGTCCATGCGGTCTGGTCCATGTGGATATTCGGGCCCTTTCCCTGCCTTTCCCAAGGTGCATGATGACCCTGCCCTTCGGTGCTAGCTGACCCCTGCCCCACCTCCTCCACCCCCCACCCCGTTGGATCAACCCACCCCTCCTCCATATGACGCTTCTTCTACTGCCATGGCTCCCCTAGCCCCTGCCCCCATCTATCCATCACTTCTGGAGGCTCTCCTGCTCTTATCCTGCGTACCCTGGTCCCACACTCATTCAAAAACCCACCTTCCCTCCTCTCAGCCACTGCCATCTGTGCTATTCCCCCTCTACCAGGTGGTAGGGGCTGAAGGCCTGGTCTATGTACACCAGGCCTGGTCACTCCCCGACTTTTCCCAGTTAGAAAAGCATTCAGGATTCTTTACTGCCGACCTGTCCACTTACACCAAAGAGTTCCAATGCCTTACCCAAATGGACCGACTCACTTGGAACGATCTATATGCTAGTCTTTCCTCCACTCTAACCCAGAAGAAAAAGATACCATTTGGTTAGCAGCTCACGGCCACGCAGATGCGCAGCACAGCACAGACCAGACCTTCCCTCCGGGGGAGCAGGCAGTATCACGAACAGACCTGGGATGGGATTATCAACCAAACACCCCAGGCTCTTGGGCCTGGGACCAAATGGTCACTAGTCTTATTGCTGGCCTTAAAAAGTCAGCACGTAAAGCAGTCAACTGGGATAAACTGGGAGAAATAACCAAGGAGCCCACAGAAAATCCCACAGCCTTTATGGCATGGCTTTGTGAGGCTCTCACCAGACATACCCGTCTAGACTCTGCTACAGATGAGAGACAATTAATCCTCAACACTGCCTTCATTTCCCAGTCAGCCTCAGATATTAGAAGAAAATTAAAATGCCTTGAGGTGGGCCCAAACACCCCTGCCATGACCTCCTAAATCTGGCCCTCACGGTCTTCAATGAACGTGAGGATGCAGAAAGAGAGGAAGAATGTAGCCACACCAAAGAAAAGTGTCAGCTCCTGGTGGCAGCCCTCCAGCCTCAGACCCCTAAGCCAAATCCTCCCAAGGCCTCCAAAAAATAGCCACCAGGACCCTGTCTCAGGAGGACCACTGAGTTTGGGAATGTCCAGACCCACCCCCACCCCCACGGTCCTGTCCAAACTGCAAACAAAAGGGACACTGGAAGGTAGACTGTCCCTCTCTGCAACAAGAGAGATCTTCTGCCTCCACATCCCAGCCATCGCTGGCTGACTCGTTGGGCCTGGTTGAGGAGGCTCTCATGTCCCCACCAAGGAGGCAGATGGGGTCCTGCTCACAGCTGAGGAGCCCAGGTACGACTCCAAGTGGCAGGTAAGTCCATTTCCTTTCTTATTGATACTGGCGCATCCTCATCCATTGTACAATACACCGCACAATGTTTCCAACCCTGATCATGGTTATGGGGTTCGAAGGCCATCCCCAGTGCCTGCCCTCGACTGGGCCTCTGCCTTGTCTAATCAGAAGTAAGCCTTTTTCCCATTCCTCTCTGATTCTTCTTACTGGAATCCACCAGATTTTGTCTATGGAGATATATATTAAGGCCCTGACTAACTATAGCCACCTCATACAGCCCAGGTGAGCTGAGTCTTCTAGGGGTTTCCTGCCTCAGTACAAGGGAAGCTATCATTATGTTCCTTTGGCAGGGCTGCCTGCAGGAAGCCTTAAAACCAAAAAAATTATAACTTGCTCAGTGGGCCCCAGTTATCTGTCACAAGCTGCAGAAGTTAGAAGGGATTGCGGGAATGAATTGGTCTGAGTTGAGGTGTTTCATAGTAGAAAGGATACAGAATGCAATTATAGATAGAAAATGAGGATAATGATATTAGCAGCCTATAGGAACAAAGGCCAGATACAGAGAAGGGACATTTCAAGCAGAAAATGTCCAAAGCTGCTAGAGAGGAAAAAAAGAAAGTGTTCTTGATGGAGTCAGAGGAAGTTTTGGATGGAGTGGTCATGGGTCTTCCCTTCTCAGTCTGAGGAAACGCATGTTACCTGCCAATATGAGGAGAAGGCCTGTTAAACTTTTAATAAATGCTCGTGTCTGTAGTTACCCAGCCAGTGGCCCCACCTGCAGTCTGGAAAGTACTCCATTCCTATGGCCATCCTCCTCATCTCCTCCGTCCTAGCCATCATGTTAGGGACAGCAGCTATCAGTCCCTCCGTGAGTCTCACAGTCCCACTACAACATCACCCTGCAAGCCATATTGAAGAGTCAGCACCCGCCTAATGCTGCTTCCCTGTGGCCCACCCTACTCCCCTGAGTCCTTCCCCTTGTAGGCCCACTGGTGGCACCTCTTATTCTTCTCTTCCTGGCAGCACCCTGCATGGTCTCCCTAATCAAAACCACTGTCCAAAAATTAACCACCAAGAATTTTGACCTTATGCTCCTGGCAGGATATCACCCCATCTCTAAAGCTGAACCTGACACTCCAGACAGCTGTGGTTTGTGCATCGTGGATCATCAGAAGTGGTGCAGGGGAAGGGCGCCCACGGCTGGGTGCCTTAACACCAACCACAGGTGTGCTGCAACCTGGAGTATCTGTACCCGGCTGATTATGCATATATCTTTGTTTCAGCTTGCGTCAAGGACACTATACTCTGTGCCCCAAACACCCTGGCCTGGCCAGGGACACTTGATGACTCCCCTCCCCATTCCCACCCACCAGGAACACCCCAGCCTGCTAAGGGTACTTTATGACTCACCTTCCCTCATTCCCTGTTCTATAAAGACCCTGCCTCCCCAGCCATTGCTGCTGTTCAGATCCACTGAGAAGCCCGGCACATGCTAGTTGCTGTCAATAAGCCACTCCTTTTGTGCCGGCTAACAGGAGTGTGGTCTTGTGTGGGTTTGGGGGTGCCTCTTCCCTGACAGTTTTCCCATCAGCCATGGAGTCACCACTTAGCAAAGTTCCCACAACCCTAAGAGTCCTCACAGCTGCTCTGGATCAGCACCAGGTTTGGTGGTAGAGGTAACTTGGAAGAAAGGTGGGAGTGGTTCCAAAACTATAGCACAGTGAGGTAGCAGCTACAACAGCAGCTATGGCCCATGAGAAACTGGCTACTCTTCACCCATCTAGGCTCTGCTCGGGGCTGCACAGGTTAAAGCATGCAGAGCTGCTTATCCGTATATAGCACTGAAGGCCCAAAGGCAGGACTAGAATTTGAAGGACAGTAGACAGGGGCAGAACTGTCACTCATTCCTTCTCAGACTGTCCCAGAGGAGTAAGTGAGCTTTTGCTGACATGCCTGCCCAGCCAGACAGCTCAGCTCTCTCTGCCCTTCAGGCCTTCACTTGTGGGACCCAGAGACAATGAAGTTTGCCTGTACAAACCCAGACCCCTTCAGGGCTTGTGGCCTTCTGACCTCAGCATTCAAACCCTTGCCCACATTTAACTCAGAGAAGCTTTCTCTAGGTCATGAAAGGTTACTTGCTGGCACAGCATGGGTTGCTGGGATCGAACCATGGTCCCTGTGGTTGCCTAAGCTTTCCTAAGCAGGAGTTTTAGACCACTGAACCATCTCGTTGGCCCTTGAAAAAGTTAAAAATGTGTTATCCCACATTTGAGGTACACAATGCTTGCATTTGTCCCAGGCCCTATACATAAGGAAGCAACAGTTTTTCATCTCTTCCCCTCCACACTTGAAAAAACAAGTTCTGCTGGGCGTGGTGGCTCACGCCTGTAATCCCAGCACTTGGGAGGCTGAGGCAGGAGGATTGGTGTGAGTTTGAGACCAG
>PVJA010046223.1:0-15238 GCA_004027025.1 Myocastor coypus | reverse complement strand
ATTGTTTAAATTTAACAATGGTTATATTACATATTTTCATCATCAGATCAGTTTAGATTAATACATATAGGTATATAAGATTGATCAAACAATTAAACATTAACCTTTCTAAATCCACATTACTTTTTTTTTCTTTTCCCCTTTCTTTTCTTTGAAAGTTGACATATTGCATATTGTCCTCACAATCATTCTACAGAATACAGTGTGTGGGCATGACCCACTGCTAACTTTTTTTCTATGTATATGCTTTAATGATTTTTTCTTCACAATTAGTTTTGGACCATTTCATTTTTATGTATCTTAGTATGATTTTATTCATATTTCTTGTGCAAAAGGTACATCTGTCTTGGAAATGTGGTGCTATAATTTTAACTAAATTCAGAAATTTAAAACCCTTAAATATTTATTGCCGACCCCATTCTACTTTGAGAATTCTAAGTATATGAATATAAGCTTCTTGATTTTGGCACAGAGTGAACTATTATATGACTGATCTCTAAACTCTACTTCAGGTTTATTTTAGATAATTTTTATTGCCATATTCATTTATGTTTGCAAATAAATTTTTTGCAATGTGCAATGTATTATTAATTTCATGTAATGTATTCATTTTAGAAATATTTCTCTAAAATTCACTGTCTACATTTTATGTCTTTCACACTTCAATATTTGTCTACAGTTTTTAATTTGCTATATATTCTTGATTTTCAATAAAGTTAATAGTTAAAAAAAGAATTTAACCAGTTATGTCAATCTAAAATAGTCATGATTAGAAATGATCCACTCCACAAAAACATCACCATCAAAATATGAGAAAACTAAAATAAGAATGGAATCTTATTTTTTTTTAAGAATAGGAAAATTTATTAGGGAATAAGAATGGGGAATATGAATATCTTCTGAGAAACAGGAAGCGTCCCAAATGGATTGCCTAAGAATGGAATCTTAAAAGCTGCTAGAAAATAGTAACGGGGCTGGCCAGACAGTTCAGTGGACTATAGCACCTGCTTAGGAAGAGGGCAGGGGCCAGGACGCCCCACCCCCAGGGCATGCTGAGAAGGGGATTGAGGCTGGGTGTGGTGGTGCACCTGTAATCCCAGAGCTTGGAAGGTTGAAAATAGGAGGATAAACTATGAGTCCTATCTACATAGTGAGACCCTGTAGACCTTGACCTAAATACAAAACAAAAAAGAAAATAGTGACATCATGTATGAAAGAAAATCCAGCAGAATTATAGTAAATTTCTCAACACAAACCTTAAAGGCAGTAAAGTGTTTCAAGCCCTAAAAGAAAACAACTTCTAGTGCAGATTCATATATCTAAAAAAATTACCTTTCAAAATTGATGGAGAGAGACAGCCAGATAACTCTGCGGACTAAACTACCTGCTTAGGCTGAAAACAGGAGGATCACTGTGAGTCTGATCTGTGTAGTGAGACCCTGTACTAAATACAATTATGTAGGAGGGAAAGAAAAGTAATTAGCTGTAGGAAAGTAATACAATACTTTTTTTGGCTGGCTCAGTCTGCCCTGAGGGCAAGGTTGGTGGGGCATGTGGTGTTGGGGATCAAACTACAGTCTCCTGTACCTGGCTAAGCTTGCCTAAATAGGTGCTTCACACCACTGAGCTATCTCACCAGCCCCCACAATCATAAGATATTGAGTTTGATTCCCAGTACAAAAAAAAAAAAAAAAAAAAAAAAAAAAAAAAAAAAAAAAAAAAAAAAAAAAAAAAAAAAAAAAAAAAAAAAAAAAAAAAAAAAAAAAAAAAAAAAAAAAAAAAAAAAAAAAAAAAAAAAAAAAAAGAAAAAGAAAAAAAGAAAAACAAAAAACCCCCTCAAAAATAAACAAACACCAAAACTGATAGAGAAATAAAACATTTTCATGATAAAGACCATCTAAAGAAATTACTAATCACCAAGCCAACATTTCAAAAATTCTTAAGGATATTCTAGAAAGAGATAATAAAGCTCACAATGCTAAAAGAGTTAACAAAATAAATGCAATAGGGAAGTCAAACAATTATGTAGAATGAAAGAATAGGAATCAGCTTTAGGAAAGTAATGCAGAGATATAGTAGTAAATCAGTATCTATTAGTTATAACTATCAATGTCAATGGATTAAGAAATAATACATCATGATTTTTACAACAGATATACTTAACTCCTCCCAAATTCGCTAAAAAGAAACAAGATAGAAAATAATATTCCATGCAACAGGAACCCCAAACAAGCGGGAACAGCTATCCTATTTTGAGATAAAGTAGACTTTAAGTGAAAATTTATCAGAATAGGGAAAGACCACTACATATTAATTAAAAAGAAATATTCACCAAGAAAAGGCAACAATTATAAATATATATTCACCAGTAAAAGTATATCTAATTTCATAAAATGAACAGTACTGGACATGATCATCAGAGAAACATCAATACAACTATAGTGGGGATCTCAATACCCTATTATCACAAATAGATCAACTAAACAAAAGTAAACAAATAAATATCTTAGTTGAGGGCCAGGGCCGGGGTTCAATCCCCAGCACCACAGGCCACTGCTGCCCTGCCCCTGGGCGTGCTGAGTCTGCCACTAAGATTGAGTATGGTGGTGCACACCTACAATCCCAGGACTGGGGATGCTGAAAACAGGAGAATCACTATGAGTATAAGCTGCATAGTGAGATCCTGTACCAAATACATAACAACAACAACCACAACAACAACAGATAAGAGTTAAACTAAACCTTAGAACACAAAGACTTAATTTTTTTTTTTAAATATTACGGCCAGCTCAGCCTACCCTGGGGGTGGGGCTGGCGCAGTATGTAGTGCCAGGGATCAAAATGCTGTGGTTGCCTAAGCAGGCATTTTAGACCACTGAGCAAAATTAAAATTTTTACAATGGGGCTGTAATTTATATTCTCACTGCAGGGTGGCTCTAATTTGAATTTCACCATCTGATGTAAAACAGTTAAACACTTGTGGTTCATGCTATCTAATGAAACATTAATCAATCATGAATACACCACTCATGGTCCAAACTGGTGGGATTGTTAATAAGATACAGAGCGTTCAATCCAACAACAAAATACAGATTTGTTTTGGCATTAAATGGAACTTTTCTCCAAATAGAACACTATAAGACAATAAATCATGCTTAAGTAAATGAAAAGAACCTGAAATTTTACCATGCATATTAGATCGTAGTGCAATCAAAGTAGAAATCAATAGTAAGAGAAAGCATAGATATTATACAAATAAATGAAAATTAAACAACACACTCTTGAATAATCATTGGGTCACAGAAGAAATTAAGGAAAAATAAGATAGTTCCTAGAACTAAATGATAGTGTATGGTCTGCTGTACTGACCCCACCACCAGAGCATACTAAGAAGGCAACTGAGATTGGGCGTAGTGGCACATGCCATAATCCCAGCGCTTGAGAGGCAGAAAATCTTGTAGATCACTATAAGCTGGATCTGTGTATTGTAATGCTGTAGACCCTATACTTAATACATTAAATAAAAAATGACAGCAGCCATACAACATACCAGAACTTATGGGAGATAATTAAAGCAGTCTTTATAGAAGGAACTTTAGAGCTATAAATGCTCATGTCATAAAAACATTGTGAGTCTAAATAGATAGCTTAACGATGGAACTCCATGTCCTGGAAAAACAAGAAAAATCTAAATTGAGACTCAGTACAGGCACAGAACAGAGTACAAATCAATGAAATTTCAACAATAAGCAAAACAAAAACAAATCAACAAGTAAACAAAAAACAAAGACTCAATCAAAGAATGGGTTTTTAAAAATAAAAACAAAACAGACACTTAGTCAACCTTATATAAAAAAGACACAAATCAGTGCTATAGAAATGAAAAAGGTGAAATCACAAGACATTGCCCCCCCCCAAAAAACTATATGAAATTATTCTATAAACCTGTTCACCAAAATAAATTAGAAAATTTGGAAGAAATGCAGATTCCTACTGGTATATATGGACTACCAAAATTGAACTAGGAAAATTTAAAAATCTTAAATAATCAATAAGAGGCAACAAAACTAAAGCAGTAAGAAACTACCACCTAAGAAAAGCCCAGGACCTAATGGATTCAATGCCAAATTCCACGAAGACTTCAGAAAAGATATAATGCCAATACTCCTCAAATTCTTTAATAAAACTGAAAGAGAAAGAGTACTTCTAAAGTTATTCCCTGAAACTAGCATTACCCTGACTACAAAACCAGGCAAAAATCCAACCAAAAAAGAAAGGTCAAAGAAGGCTAACTTTTAATGAGTATATATGTAAAATGCTTCAATAAGGTACTGGTAAACAAAATGCAACAAAGCACTCAAAAGAGCATATACCATGACCAAGTAGGTTTCATTTTACTAATGCAAAGATGGTTCAACATATGCAAATCAATATAATCCATCACATAAACAGAAGGACAAAGGACAAAAAAATTACATGATCATCTCAATTGATGCAAAAAGGGCTCTGACAAAATATATCATCCATTCATATTAAAAACACTGAAGAAAATAGGTACAGAACATTATCTCAATCTGATAAAAGCCATTTATAACAAACTGTTGACATCATAATAAATGGCAAAAAACTAAAAGGATTCTTTCTAAAATCAGGAAAAAGACAAGGACAACCATTATCACTACTCCTCTTCAATAGAATCAGAGCATTAGGTAAGAGAAAGAAATAAGAGCTCAAGACAGAAGTCCAAGTATCATTATCTGAAAGTAACATGATCCACTGTGTATAAAACCCAAAACATTCCACCAAAAAACTCTTAGAATAACCAAATTCAGCAATACAGCAACATACAGAATCAAGGCGCAAAAATCAATAATAGCATTCCTACACACTAATATTGAGCACAAGGGTTAGCCTGATAGTACAGCCGACTAAAGCGCCTGCTTAGGCAGAGTGCAGCGGCTGGGGTTTGACCTCCGCATGCTGGGTACCTTGCTGGCCCCACCCCCGCTGAGACAGGTGATTGAGACTGGGTGTGTTGGCATGCACCTGTAATCCCAGAGCTTGAAAGGCTGTAAACAGGAGAATCACTGCAAGTCCAATCTACGTATTGAAACCCTGTAAGCCCTGCCCTATATACAGAAACAAACAAACAAACAAAATACCTCCCTAATATTGAACACGTTGGGAAAGAAATTAGGAAAACAATACAATTCACAATAGCATTAAGAAAAGTAAAATTCTATGCAAGGAAGCAAAAGGCCTCTATAGTGAAAATTACATCCCTCTTAACAAGGAGATCAAAGACATTAAAAAATGGAAAGAGAAGAACTTCAGGTAAGATGATGAACTGGTAAGCAGAAGAGAAAGAGCTCTTTGAGAGTTGCTGTCCACACCCTGGACTACTGGACTATGAGGAAAGAGAATAAGGAGGGATGTAGGATCTGAAGTGAGAACTGAAGCCCGCAGGAAGAGTGAAGAGAGAAACTTCAACAAGGAAGGAGGGAGCTGGCACAGCCACCTCTTTTGGTCAGCATTGTGTGCGAGGCGCAGTTCAAACCTGAGGACACAAGGGGACTATTGGCAACACCAGTGGCCTCAACAGTGAGAAGCAGCAGTGAAAGTGAACAGTGGATGTGGAGAACTACACCAGCTGGTGGTGAGTGCTGTGGGACTGGATGCTCTGCAGGAGTGGGGGACTAGCTCAGAGCCATCTGGGAGAGGGCAAGTTCTGAACTGATTTCAGAACTCAGAACAACTGCTGGGTCCATTTGGCAGCTCCCTGATGAGTTTGAATCCACAGGAGGTGCACTGGTGGGTGCATGCTGAATGTGTCTGACTCACTCTCACAGCCAGAAATCAGCTTAAACTTCATGGGAAATAAAGATGCAGGCCTGCTGAGATTATTTACTACCTGCCATAAAGCTACTGATGACTTGCTGGGATAATTAAAGTGGAAATGAACTCTGTCTCCAAATACTGACTACCAAAGACAGTAGAGCCAAACATGAAAGTGGACAATTTGCTTCTCTTTTTTTTTCTGTAGTTGCTTTTTTCCTCCTTCATTGTTTGGCCTTGTTTTTATGGGAATGTGAAGGTGGTTTCTAGCTTCTTTGTGGTTGTTATGTTCATTCTATTCTACCTTTTATTTCTTCTTTCTCTCTTTTGCTCCTGCCTTCTGTATCAGTTTCCCAAAGTTTGGGATCCCTCTTTGTCCTCTAGAGTTGCTTCAAATTTCTTTCTTTTCTATTTCTCTATTTTTCCTAACCCTTTCAAAAAATGTATGTATGTATGTATTTAACACAGGGTCTCACTATGCAGATCACACTCAATGATCCCCCTAATTCAGCCTCCTCAGAGCTGAGATTATACATGTGTACCACCATGCCCAATCTCAAGGTCCACTGGGGATCAAACTTGGGTCTTTGTGCTTGCCAAGCAGGCACTTATACTGCCAAGCTATCTCCCTATCCCTTCTTTAAACCCTTTTACATTTTCTCCCCTAAGAATAAAACTGGCATATTAAGGGCTTATGTATTGCATACAACTTTCTAGTTTGTTTTAGATTTTGTTATGTAACCACAAGTCTATTTCACAGTTGAAAGTGACAAATTAATTACCTGAGTTTGTTATTTTCTAGGCTGTGTTGTATGCTATTGGTGTCACTGATTATACTACTTTAGCTAAGGTGACATAATTGTTCTAACCAGCTCTTTATTGTTGCTGGTATACCAAGACTGAGGTTGTCCAACAATCACAGAAAATTCAGTGGTTCACTGTTATGGAATCAAGGGCTGGGCCAAACAGGCAGCAACTTCTCTTGCCCTACAAACTGAACAGGTAAGACTCTGCAACTGACTCAGGCTCCAAAAACCAGCTATACCTAGAAGATATTTCTGCAATAGTTACTTCTTAAGGGTTCTAAACACTAGCAATAAAGCAACCCCCTACAGGTAATTTATAAGCATCAACCTAGGAATTAAATTTTTTAAAAAATGAAAAGACAAACAAGATACAACTTGACAGCCAGATCAGGGGGCAATGAGGTAAGACAATTAAAAAGCCAAACACCTGGCCTTTATGAACTAGTAATGGCAAAGCAAATGAATGAGGCTCTAGGCTCTAGAAAACATCAAATCAGATATAATTTCTCAAGTTAACTACAGAGAGTGTAACCACAGTAAAAAAAAAAAAAAAAAAAAAAAAAAAAATTAATAAAAAAAAAAAAAAAAAAAAAAAAAAAAAAAAAAAAAAAAAAAAAAAAAAAACTGCTTTGTGATTCTACAATAGATACAAATAAAAAATATGGGAGTTTAGCAAAATTATGGATACCATGAATGCCAAACATGGGAGAGAAATGGAATCCATAGAATGGAGATATCTAAGAGACTAAAAATTCCACTGAAAGTATATACAGCAGAATGAGCCAATTTGAAGATGGAATTTCAGATATATAAAGACATGGCTGTGCTTCGTGATCATGAAAGGAAAGGTTTCTTAAAAATAGAAAGGGAATATAAGAAATCAATCCAGGAGCTATTACATGATGCAAAAATTAACCTAAGATTGATTGTAGGCACTAAAAAAGGAGGAGATAGCACAAATGGTATAAAAAAATCTGACCATAGACATCATTGCAGAAAACTTCTGAGAGAAAAGAGAATTTGGTATAAACTTAAATTAGGCACATGTTTTTTTCTTTTTAAATTTTTTTTTATGTATTTAGTATAGGTTCTAAAGGGTCTCACTGCACAAATCAGACTTGTAGTGATTCTTCCTGTATCTCAGCCTCACTACCAGTGGCGGACCACCATGGCAGACCAGGGATCGAACCCCCAGCTCCTGCATTTGCCTAAGCAGGCACTTTAGTACGTTGAGCTATCAAATTAGGTATACAGAACTCCAAATAGCCACAAAAAACTACAGCTAGGCATACCATAGTCAAGATTCCAGAAATTTAACACAAAAATAGATTAAAAGTGTTTAGAGAAAACAAGCAAATCAGCTATGAAGGAAAGCCCATTAAACTTACAAAGCCTCAGGTAAAAAAAAAAAAAAAAGCTTGGAGTAAAGTATTTCAAGCCCTAAAAGAAAATAATCTTCAACTCAGATTTATGTACTCTGCAAAATTATCTTTCAAAATTAATGGAGACATAAGACACTTGCATGAAAAAGAACACTTGAGGAAATTATTGAACACCAAACCAGTACTCCAAAATGTTCTAAAAGACGGTCTAGAAAGAGGAAGAAAAAAAAAAGACTACAATTCTATAAACTTCAAAAGAAGGAATTTAGCAGGCAAGGTAAACAATTAAATGGGTTGGAAGGTGAGAGCCAGTAACATGAAAACATGACAAAGTAAGTCCCTACAAATCAGTTATAACCATCAATGATAGTGGTCTCAATCAACCAATCAAAAGAGACAGACTGGCAGAATCAAGAAACAAGAGCCAATAGTATGTTATATAAAAGAAACACATTCAATTTAAAAAGAAATTTACACGCTGAAAGTCAAAGAATGGTACGGGAACCCATAAAAAGTATGGGTAGCTATTCTACTTGCAGACAAAATGAATTTGAAGTCAAAACTGACTAAGAGAGACAAAGAAGGTCGCTATATAATTGTAAAGGAAACAATTCAAGAGGAAGAGATAACAGTCATAAATGCATATATGCACCAGATACCAGTACAACCAACTATATAAAACAAATATTAACAGAAAAGATCAAATAAGAACTAGCACAACCATATTGGGAGATTTTAATACTTCACTATTACAAACAGATAAACTAGACAAAAAAAATCAGCAATGAAATATTCTAACTGAACCAAACTACTGAACAAATGGACTTAGCAGATGCCTACAGTCTTCCATTCTACAACATTAGAGTACACATTCTTTTCAACTGTACATGTGATTTTTTCCAAAACAGACCACATACTAGGTCAGAGAACATGTACAAGTAAATGCAAAGGAACTGAAATTATCCCATGCACGTTATTAGACTATAGTACAATGAAATTAGAAATCAATGGCAAAAGAAACCCCAAGAATCTCATAAACACATGGAAATTAAATAGCATCCTCCTGAAAAACCAATGGGTCATAGATGAAACTAAAGAAGAAATCAGACAATTTCTGTTATTAAATGATAACAACAGTATTACATATCAGAATTTATGGGACACAAAGCAGTCTTATGAGAGAAATTTATAGCAATGCAGTTGAGGCTGGCCTTGAGCTCACTTTTGTAGCCCAGGCTGGTCTCGAACTCGCACCAATCCTCCTGCCTCAGCCTCCCGAGTGTTGGGATTACAGGCGTGAGCCACCACGCCCAGATGTCTAGGTTTAGTAAGAAAATTCAGTCGCATTGCTTAGATACAAAGTCAACACTTAAAGATCAATAGCCTTCCTGAACACAAATAATAAAGTCACTGAGACAGAAATTAGAAAAATAACACCTTTCACAACAATACCCCCAAAATGAAATAATTTAAAATCAACATGAAGTAGAAAATAAAAGACCTCCACATTGAAAACTACAATACTCTGAAAAAGGAAACTGTAGAGGATATCAGAAAATGGAAAGTGTCCTGCTCTTGGGTAGGAAGAATCAATAGGGTAAAAATGAACATCCTTCTAAAACTATTATACAGATTTAATGCAATTCCAATCAAAATTCCAACAGCATAGCTCATGGAATTACAGGAAAAATAATGTTACAATTCATTTGGAACCAGAAGAGACCTCTAATAGCAAAGGCAATTCTGTGCAGCAAAGGCAAGGGCACAATTACACACTTGCAATTACACTATAAAGCTACTGTATAAAAATAGCATGGTTGAAAAAAAGCATGGTATTGGGGAAAAAGAAACAGAGCTGCAGCTCAACGGAACAGATTACAAGAATCAGAAGCAACTCCAGACGTACGTAGCCACCTGCACCTTGTTTTTGAAAAAGGAACCTAATATGTTTTGTATCTAGTTATCCCCTTAAGCCTCATGCAGTCATTGGGTAGACCTCTAGAGTCTGTGATCCTATGATCCACTGGGATTATGGTGCGAGTAGCCACCCATCCTGGGGTGGATAGCCTGAAAGCAACTTAAGGGAGACAGACTTGTTCTCTGCAGCCATTGTTGCTGCTACTTCTCCATTTTGCTCTTACTCTTTTCCACTGCCATGAATGGTTGCTCTCTGCCTTAGAGCCAGTTGAGTATGGACGGAAGCCTCCATTAACTGTGAGCTAAATGAACCTTTTTTTTCCTTCATTTTGGGTATCAGGTATTTTGTCCCAGCAAGGAGAGAAGACTAACTGAGACAGAGCCAAACACATTCATTGGAAGAAAGCATCTTTATTAAATGGTGCTTAACACATGGTGAACATTAAAACTGTACCATATCTTTCAACACATACTAAAGCAAAATGGATTGAAAATCTGAATATTAAAACAGGATCATTAAATCTGCTGGAAGATAGAATAAGTAAACTTCTTAAAGTGTAGGCAATGACTTTATGAATAAAACTCTGATCATAAAAGAATTAAAACCAACAACTGGTATTTCATTTTATTAAAAAGCTTTTGCATAGCAAGAGAAATCACCTATAGAGCAAAGAGGCGGCTCACAGTGTGGGAAAAATGCTTGCCAGTGATCTTCAGATAAATGATTACTACTGAGGACGTATCAAAACTAAGTAAGTCAGAACCCCCCAAATTTAAAGACTCAATCCAAAAATGGGCACCTGAGATGAGTATACACTTCTCATATGAAGAAGTACAAACAGCAAATAAATATATGAAAACATGTTCAATGTCACTGGTCATTCAAGAGATGTAAATCAAAATAATGCTGAGATTCCATTTCACCCCAGAAAGAGGGGTTATTATTAAGAAATCAACCAATGACATGCTGGAGGGGCCATGGGGAAAAAGGAACCTCAATACACTGTAGATGGGAGTGTAGATTCAGGCAACCACTGTGGAAATGAGTGTAGAGAGTCCTCAAAAAATAAGGATTAGAGGTCCCATTTTACCTAGCTATTCTTTGTCTGGGTATCTTACTGAAAAAATTAAAATCATCATATCACAGTGATATATGCTCACCAGTGTTTACAATGGCACAGTTCATAATAACGAAATCGTGGCAGAAGTCCAAATACTCATTAATTGGTGAATGGATCATGAAGATGTGATGTTTTAATACAATGGAGTACTACTTTGCTATAAAGAAGGATAAACTGGAGACATTCTAAGGTAAATGGATGCAGCTTGAGGGCATACTCTTAAGTGAAACAGACACAAATGTGTAAATGCCACATTGGTTCTCAGTTGTGAGAAGCTGAAGTGTAAATAAGAAGCAAAATGTGTATTAGGTATTGTGAAATAAGAATAAAATATTCAAATGGGGAGGTAGAATAAGAAAGGGGGAAAGAAAAGAAAAGTAAAGTAAAAATAAAGTGAGAAAAGAAAAAAAATATGGCTTTTTTAAATGGGGAGAGGTTGAAGGGCGATTAGAGGATGGGAAAGAAAAGGAATCAAGGCATATCACATGTACAAGTACAAATTCTCTATGATGAATGTGATCAGTATGTATATCTAAAATGTACCAATAAAATGTAAATTTTAAAAATAGAAAGATATAGCATGTTCCTGGATACAAGAAAGAAAGAAAGAAAGAAAGAAAGAAAGAAAGAAAGAAAGAAAGAAAGAAAGGAAGAAAGAAAAAACAATTTGTAGTCAAGATGGTTGTTATTTCGCAAAGGATCCCAACCTAATACTAACAGCATTGCTCATACATCTTGAAAACCACAATTCTAAAATTCATATGGAATCAGAACAGACCAAAACTAGCAAAAGCAGTGTTGGGTAACAACAGCCAAGCAGCAAGTGTTGTAATTCCAGATTGAAGGTGTCACACAAAGCTGCTAATACGGGGCTGGGGAAACAGCTCAGTAGAGTAAGCGCTTGCCTAGCAAGCGTAAGGGCCTGAGTTCAACCCCCGGTTCTGCAAAAACAAAAAATGAAACAAAGCTGCTAATAAAACATGCATGGTCCCAGCAGAAAAACCAACATTTGAATCCATGATATAGCAATCAGAAACAACCACAGATACAATGAGCAATTTTATCTTCAACAAAGGGGCCAAAGAATACACAGGAAGAATAATAACCTCTTTAGTAAATATGCCTACAAAAACTGGATATCTAGGCTGTGGAGATGGCTCAATAGTCTAAGAGCACTGGTCTAAGTATCTGCCTATGCAAGAGCAAGGACCAGAGTTTGATCCCTAGCACCACATGCTGTGCCAGCCCTGCTTCCATTTGTGCTGAGCTGGCCATCAAGACTTTGTGTGGTGGCACACACCTGTAATTCCAGCACTGGGGAGGTTGAAACAGTAGGATCATTACAAGTCTGAGCTGCATTCTGAGACCTATACCAAATACATAAAATTAAGAAAAAAAAAAAAAAAAAAGGATAGCCACATGTAGCAGACTGAATGTAGATCCAGTCATCTTACCACAGAATTAACTAAAATGATAATTGTTCAAAGATCTAAATGTGAAAAAAAATGTTGAAAGATAAAAATAGCAAATTGTTGAAGACACAGATATAAGCAAGGATTTTTTTGTACATAACTGCAGGCACAAGAAATAATACCAATAATCAAAAATGTGGTGATATGAAATTAAAGAGCTCAAAAAAACTAGGAAAAATCAACAAAGTGAAGAGATACTTCACAGAATGGGAAAAAAACATTTGTCACCTATTCCTCAGATACAGGACTAACATCTAGAATATATAAAGAGTTTTAAAAACCCATATTACCCCCAAATCAAAGTCCCAATCAAAACATGGATAACCAAAATGAATTGACACTTTTCAGAATTACAAATGGCCAATAAAAATATGAAAAAATGTTGAACATCATTGATCATTACAGAAATGCAAATTAAATCAAAACTGAGGTACCATTTTTATTTCAGAAAGAATGCTATCATCAAGAAATTAAGTAATAGCAAATGCTAGACAGGCTATAGGACAAAAAACAAACATTCTACATTATCGGTGGGAATATAAATTAGTATAACCAGTATGGAGATTCCTGGAAACACTAAAACTATTTAACCTAGATCTTCCCCTTTTAGGTATCTTCCTGAAAGTGTGATATAAACATACCCATGCTTATAGCAGCACAAGTTAGAATAAGTAAAGTTGTTAAATGGCATATATGCCTATCAACAGATGAATGGAGAAAAGGAGATATTTAAATACAATGGAGTACTACTCTGCCATAAAAAGGATAGACTTTAGGCATTTGTAGGTAAATGGATCCAGCTTAAGACAAGAATATTAAGAGAAATAAGTCAGGCACACAAACTTAAATATCTCATGGTTTCTCTTCTATGAAACACTCAAAATATAAAGAACAAAATTAAAGACAGATCACAGGATGGAGATCTTTTTCTAATCTGAAGAGGAACATGAGATGGTGAGAAGTGTGTGTGTGTGTGTGTGTGTGTAAGAGAGACAGAGATAGACAAAGAGACAAAGACAGAGAGAGAAATGAAGAAAAAAATGGAAATAGAACTTCTACAAATCAGAAGAATCCCCATGATAAATGTAATCATTATGTACTATTAACATGTGCTATGTAAAAAAAAACTTTTGAAAGTCATAATGTCAATTTAAAAACTGTAAAATGATTAATAGACAAACAACTTACCAATGATGCCACTGTCTCTGCTTTCAAGAGTGGAGGTTGGACTAGTAACAGCACCATAGCTGCAGTCCTTGGCAGTTGCATTTGTACTGACTGGTGGGAGAGTAGAGCAGGGGCTGCTTGCTGGTGGAGAGGCAGTACTGCTAGTCAGGGTCGAGCAGGGACTTATCCGCTGAGTGATTGCTGAGGTCTGAAAAATGAGAATAAGTGAAGTAAGATAAACTGTTCAGTTGCTAAAGTAAGGGATATCTTATGGCAAAGTAAGACCTTGATAAAAAAGAAGAAATATCCCACAGGTAGTTTTTTACATCTATGAGGTTTTATTTGTTTTTGCTTTCCATAGGGAATTCTGGAATTAACATGAAAAGATGAATTTAACATAATGAAGCACTTATGGCAGGTATTTTACGTTACCATTCACTGATAGAATATAGAAATTTCCCATTAAGCACAGATTCTCCTAGCTACTTCAAATTGATAAACTTTTCAGAAGGGTCAGAACTTTGTTTTGTTGTTAATTTTCTTTGGTAGGATTTAAAAAAATACCATACATATATACATACATTATGCAGGAAATAGAACTGTAAATGAGAAGAGAGCCCAAGAGAAAGGAGCAGGGAGGGATGAGAGGTATAGGGGATGATAAAAAAAAGAAGACGTGTTAAATACATATACCAATTTATCAAGAAATGAAAAGTAAAACATTTTATCTATACCAATATTTAAAAGCCCTCTGCATAAATCAATCTTATTTTTTATTCATTCAGTTTAGGTGTGCTGATATTACAATGAAAATTTATATTAACAAAAGTCACCAGTCTTAGCTGTATATCTATAATTATGAAGTAGAAGAACTACAAGTTTGAGCCCAGCTTGGATAACTTATTGGGATTCTGTTTTAAAATAGGCTGGGGAGCTCTGCGTTCCCACGACTAACTTCCTGTTCCAGCCCAGCCCAAACCCCACCGCTGGCCGGCTGGGTCAGGATCCTTGGCCTGCCTTCCCTTTCCCCGCCCCCCCCCTTTTTTTTTGAACCCCTCCAGCCCAAGCTCCAGCACTGAACCCATCAAATAGCCCGTTTGGCAACAGATCCGGTCCATGAGCCTACCAGGACTACTCAATCCCAAAGCTCCACCTCCACCTACAGACCACATCCGCCAGGATTCACAAAAGCTATCAGCCAGAGCCCCAACACAAGAGCCAGGAACCTCTGTAGAAGAACCGCCTTGGAGTCTCCAGACCAAACGCCCATGGACACAGCATAACATCACCAAAGTGCAGAGGTCGCTTCCATACAAAATGATACCAACAAGGAGTAGGAGGCAATCTCAGGACCCGTGCCCACCCAAACCAAATACAGAAGGCACTATCATGGAAGAAAATGAGAATTATACAGATGAAACCTCTGAATTGGTAGCATCTGAGGCAGACACACAAGTGCAGAAACTTATAGAGCAACTGAGATCAGAGATAACATCTGAAGTAAAAAAAGAAATACATGAAGTGGAAAAACGGCTGGA
>PVJA010046222.1:0-15210 GCA_004027025.1 Myocastor coypus | reverse complement strand
AGAGAGAGAGAGAGAGAGAGAGAGAGAGAGAGAGAGAGAGAGAGAGAGAGAGAGAGAGAAAGAGGGAGAAAACAAAAAAGACCCTCCTTGGAAAATTAACTGCTTTTTCGTAATGGACTCCATATGCTGATGTTTGCCTATCCATCCGTCTGTCCACCCACCCTGCCCACTTGTATATTTCTGATTTCCAGGGGTCTCAGCTTCCTGGTGCATAGGGGTCAGGCTGGAGGAAGGAAGCAGCAAGGGGGTCTCCTCACCATGGCCTTGCTCCTCTAAGGCCCAGGCTCTTTCCCTTGCCCCCTTTTCTAGATTTGGGAGGGGCATAACTGGTTCTACTCTTGTAGAAAAACTGCCTTCCCCACAAGCCCCCAACTGCAGGGGCCTTTGCTGTCCCTGTCCCCAACTGAGACTTTGGGCCTGTGGCTTCCCCTACCATCCTGTCCCTCCACCATTGTCCCATCCTGCATGCCTGCCTCTGCCTCTCTGCATGGTCTCCTGGGAGAAGAGAGAAGCATCCCCCCACCAGCCCGACTGCCCACCACCGTGAGTGTGACCACTGCAGCGAACGTGTTCCTCTGCCCCCAAACCTGCTCCTGGACAAACCGACCTCCATTTCTTTTAAAAACAGCCAGCTTTTTCTTAACAAGCTCTCACTGTATAGAGCAGACCCCCACCCCCCGCCCCTGTGGCTTATTTGGGGTCCCTTGTCCTGCAATCCCTTTTTCTGTTGGTTTAGCACAAATCCATCGCCCCTCTGGCAGACCTAACCCACAGTCAATGTAATTGTTTTATATCTATTTAATCTTATTCAATGGAAACCATGCTTTTGTCGTTTTATACTTTGCTAGGTAGACTTTATTACCCCTCCCCAAGGATACCCCCATTTTTTTAAAAAAGGAAAAAAAAAAAAAAAAAAAGAGAGAAATTGGGTTTTCGTCTTAATTCATTTCTGTGCCAGGTTTTCTTTCATGTGTGCGTGTGTGCGTGTGTTCTGCTTTGTGTTCTGTTTTCTGTCGTTGTTTTCCGTTGTTGGTTTAGTTCCTCCTCACCCTGCCCCACCCCTGGCTCCGTACTCCGTAGCACTCTGGTGCAGGAAGCAGAAGCAGAAAAAAACAAAAACAGAAAAAAAACAAAAAACAAAAAAAACAAAACAAAACAAAAAACACACATAAAAAACCATTTAAAATTTAAAAAGAAAAAAAAAAAAAGAAGAAGAAGAAACAAGACATGCCACCCTTGCCCTCGCACTGTCGCTTTTCCTGATGGTTAATACTACTGTCACGTAGCTGTGTACAAAGAGATGTGAAATACTTTCAGGCAAAAATAAACTGTAAGTGACTCATTGACTCCTGGCCTCCTGTGTGGCTTGGGGCTGGGGAAGGGGCGTCGTTGTCATTGTCGTCTCCTGAGCCCCGGTGGCCCACCCCAGGACCTCAGCACCAGAACTGTGCAGGGGGCTGTCAGAATCACAGGGCCCAGCTGCGTCTCCATCTCGGGCACCAGAAGCACCTGCCCTGTTGTGGCCACTAGGGAATTCTCCAGACCTTGCTAGGGGCCAGGGTCACTTCCCAGGGAGAGCCTTGCCGGAGACCCTGTACCCCCTGTACCTGGGGGCTTGGGGCCTGCAGGTTCCCAGGCCACTGCGTGCCTTGCGTAGTGGTATGTGTGTGCTGCACCTTCTTCCTGCACATCCCTCTTTGGGAGCCAGTCCATGCACCAAGCACACCGCGGTCGTTTCCCTCTTCCTCACCCCTTCCCTGTCCATCGCTAATCTCTCCACTTCCTCTGGGCTCTTACAGTGCTCTTTAAATTATTTATACTTTGAAGGCCTGGGAAATAGCTCAGTGGCACAGTGCCTGTCTGGAAAGTGCAAGGCCATGAGTTCAATTCCCAATACCAAAATACAAATTTATTTATACTTGGGATTCCTCAGATATAAGAAACCCCACGATAATTCATCTTCTGGTTCTGACTTACTTCACTTAATCTTATGGGCTCAAGGTGTGTCTGTTTTCCTCCAAATGACTCAAATGAAGTGGCTTTTTTTTTTTTTTTACCACTGCCAGTCTCTGTCTATGGCTCACTCTAGACAAGAAACTGGTGCTGGCTTGTGACGGCCTGAGTCCCAGAGCCTGAATAAGACTCCTCTAAGTATATACCTTTCATTCCCGCCCCTTTCAGGGTCTCCCATCTTGGGGTGTCCCCGCCCCCAGTGGGCAGCCTGTGTGTCCTGCCACCTCACCGCAGGTCCATCCCCTCTCCCACCTGCACGGGTGACTATGCCTGCTGTCCCTGAGCCAGGCTGAGACCTGCCCTCCCCAGGACACCACTAGCCATGCCACTGTGGATGGCCTTGTGGGTGGCCTCTGCCCTGCCCTGGAAGAAGGCAAAAGTGCAAGTCATACACTGCTCAGTCACAGGAGGGTCAGGTAAGGAGCCTCTTCTCTTGCAGGCTGCAGGGCCGGCCTCACCCAGGAGGGCAGAGTGAAGAGGGGTGGCCTCCGGGAGCTGCGGTCCAGAGCTAAGCAACCATGTGCATGCATACCTGTGCACCAGACACGTCAACCCGTGTCACCCCAGGTCCTTGCCACCCGGCCCGGTAATTAGGGTGGGAGATGGCCTTTAGAAGTGACAGGTATGTCTGTGGCACTGGAGGTGACAGCTCATGGTATAGACTTAGCATGTGGCTTCCTAGAAGAGGTGGCACGCCAGAGCATGAAGCCAGAGACACTGGCCAAGTTGCCAGCAAGGAAGGGGATCATGCCGAGGCATGGCCCCTGATGGGACTGTATCCACACAGACCTTTCTGCAACAGTGCGAGGGGGGTGGTCGGTAGGCCTGGGGCATGTCATTATCGGGGCTGACCCAGCAGTGACATCTGAACTCCTGAAACCTCTGAGTGTGATCTTATTTGGACCAGGAATTTTTAGAGACAATCAAGTTAAAACAAGGTCCCCCAGAGCAATCCCTAGTGCAGTCTGACCACTGTCTTTTTTTTTTTTTTTTTTTTTCCCTCAGGACTAGGGTTCCAACTCATGACCTTGTATTTGCCAAGCAGGCACTTATGCCACAGAGCTATCTCCCCAGCCCTGACCAGTGTCCTTAAAAACAGGGGAACTTAGACAAAGAGACAAGACATGAAGGTAGACACCATGGTGATAGGGTCACAGACCCTCTGAGGCCAGCAGACTGCCAGGTGCCGGGAGAGACACCGGATAGATCTTTGCTCTGCACTCAGGAGGAAGCAGGCTTTGACTGGATTTTTAGCCTATGAACAGCGAAGTTCTGTGATTTCAAGCACTGGCTGTGGGCACTTTGTCACCAAGGGCTGAGTTCCAGGTGTCTCCTGCAGCTGCCCTACAGAGACTTCCACAGGGGGGCTCCCACCGGTGGAGACCCTGGGTCCTTTCTGCAGACTCCTGCCACCCCTTGGCTGCTGGCCCCCTCCCACTTCTGGCCCCTTGCAGCCTTTTGCCCCAGTCTGTCCCTCCTATTAGCACACATATCACTAGATGCCAGGATGAGACCCTTAGGCACATCTGCAGGGACCCAGTCTCCCAAGTCACATTCACAGGTGCCAGGGGCAAATAAGTGCCTTCCTGGGGCCCTGGGTTTGGGGGCAGGTGGAGGGGAGACAAGATGGTGTCACCAATCAATCATCTTTAGGAGCCTGGGGTTCCTCCTGAGGAGTATGAATGTTAAGAGGAAGTTCTCATTATTTTATTCATTTTTAAATAAAATGCTCCCATACAGTGCTCAAACCACCATTCTTGCTGCCTTTTTTTAAAAAATGTATTTGCTACAGGGTCTCACTATGCAGATTGGACTCCTAGTGATCCTCCTGTTTTCAGCCTCCCCAGTGCTGGGATTACAGGCATGTGCCACCACACCTGGTCTCAGTGGCTGGTTCAGTGCACCAGTGGGCAGGGCCAGCTGCCTGTGTTGCTGCTTTCTGAAGTAGTCCTGCAAGTCCTTTTCCATGAATGTCTTTATAAGATGTGATTTAAAAAAAAAAAAAAGAAAGAAAAAGTGGTGCATGGTGCTTCTAGGTGCCATCCAACAAAGACACAATGAAGACGGTGCGGGGCGTGGTCATTCACCTTCTTCATAGGGTCTGGTGCTCTGTGAGTTCTGGCTCTTCCCACAGTCAAAGAGACCATGAGGGCCTGGCGGGATGGCTCAGTGGTCTAAAGCGCCTGCTTGGGAAAGCTTGGGAGGCTTCGGGGACCGCGGTTCGATCCCCGGCACCACATGCTGTTCCAGCCCTGCCCTCTCGGGGGCGGGCTGAGCCGGCCATGAAAATGAGTGAATAAACAAAGGTTCTGAAACAAGAATAAAAATAATAAATAAAATTAAAAAAAAAAAAAAAAAAAGAGAGAGAGAGACCATGAAAGGCCAATATCTTGCACGGATTCGGGAACAGTAAGACAGCCATGATGGTGAAACCAAAGATACTCAGGAGAGAAGACTTCCAGAACTGCTTCAGAATGCAGCAAAAAGGGTGGGAAGAGTGTTCAGCGCAAAGGAAGTGTTTGGTGTGTGTCTTTTTGAGACAAGATCTGACTATGCAGTTCAGGCTGACCTTGACCTCACCTTGTACCCCCAGGGTGGCACAACATCCTCCTGCCTCAGCCTCCAGAGTTCTGGGATTATAGGCCTGTGCCCTCACGCCCAGCAAAGGGAACATTTTGATGAGGATTCATGGCAATGCCTCTTCTACTCTAATAAAGTTGCAAGTCTATCCGCCATATATTGTGATCATGCCTCGTGGCACATGCCATGTGCCAGGCACGGTAGCCTTAGCTCTTCCACCCTTCCTGGCAAACCCAGGAGCTGGGTGCTCATGGGACCCCTTGGCTGATGAGGAAGGAGAACCAAAGTTCAACACCAGGCACCCTGGGACCTCCTCTTTCTGCTCATGAGAGAGTGGATGAGGTGAACCCAGCACTTGCACCACTGGGGAAACCGCTTCCAGAGGCCTCTGAGAGCTGCGGGGAGACATGAGGAGTCAAGAGGCAGGGTGAGGGAGGGCCGGGAGACACCCAATTCTGCCTTCTCACAGATGGATGCTCAGGATGGTCCCCACAGAAGGGAACTAGCTGGTTCCTGAGCACCGTTCCTGGTGGGCCCAGGACAGCCCTGGGCCCCTTTCCTGCCAGGCCCCAGAGTCCTCCCTAGTACCAATTCTCGATGGCTCTTGGTGCTGATCATGGCATCAGGGCTTCCTTTTGTCCTCCAGGTTCCATATGCTGCTTCCTGAATAGCTGCCTGTCCTTGAATCCCACTGAGGTATCTGCTTCTGAGGCTACAGTGGGGCCTGCTATGTTAGTGACAGAGGACCTGGTTGAAGGAGGGGGCTGGGAAAACCCTGGGGACATCTACCAGGACGCTAGTGCCAGAGGAGTCTCCTGGCCAGGCTGGAAAGGGACTAGCCACTTTGGAAAGCAGGAGCTGGACATTTTAGTAATGTCCTGTGTTCGAAAACGTTCTTCAAAAGGATTGGGGTTAAGCCGGGCGTGGTGGCTCACGCCTGTAATCCCAGCACTTGGGAGGCTGAGGCAGGAGGATCGGTGCGAGTTCGAGACCAGCCTGGGCTACAAAAGTGAGCTCAAGGCCAGCCTCAACTGCATAGTGAGACCCTGTCTCAAAAAGAAAAAAAAAAAAAAAAGGATTGGGGCTGTAGCTTAGTGAGAAGGCCCTGAGTTCAATCCCCAGGACCATGACCCAAGTGAGTCTTAAGCTGTGATGCTAGGTAGAGTGTTGGATGCTAGGGCATCTATTTACATGAAGCATCCAGAAAAGCTAGATAGGCAGCAGATTGGTGCCTATCGGAGCCTGGAATCAAGATAGGAAGAATGCAGAGTGACTGTTTAATAGGTTCCAGTTTTTAACCCAAAAGAATGTGTTAAATGACAATGTGACAGCTGCCGTTCAGCTGTGTCCAGGGAAGGTGAGTCCTGCTGTCACGAATCGGTCAGGAGCCACACTTAGAAAGCCTCTTAGCTGGCTAGGCGCCTTCCTTAAAACACTCTACTGCCACCTGCTGGAGAAGCATCATGATAAATAGACGCAGCTGGGATGTGATAGGTGGCCAGGTCTTCTGTGTGGGCGGCCTCGTGAAGGGCCCAGACAAATATGGTGAGATGTGTGACTTCAACTTCTCTGTCCACGTGCCTGGAAAAGGAAATTGGCTGGGTTTGCTGGTCCACAATTGGTCGATGCGTGGCTGCACGAGCAGGGTGCAAGAGCTGAAGGGCAGCCTCAGCTGCCCCCGCCCAGACTTCCTGTATCTGCACCTGGATGTTTAACAAGGTGCCCAGGTGTGTGCTCTTAAATTTAGGGGCTGCTGCCCTCCAAGGGTAGGCTGCCCATCAGAATCAGCTGGAGAGCCTAAAACACACGCTGACAGCCAGGCTCCCTGGGCCTGACGGAGCTGCTCAAACATGCAGCAAGACATGCAGGTTAGGGTCCAGTGGGATGGCTCAGTGGTCTAAAGCACCTGCTTGGGAAAGCTTAGGTGGCCACAGGGACCAAGGTTAGATCCCCAGGATCACCACATGTTGCACCAGCCCTGCCCCCAGGGCAGGCTGAGCCAGCCACTTAAAAAAAAAAAAAAAAGACACTCAGGTCAAAAGCACATTCAGGTCAAAAGCCTGAGATGATTTTTTTTTTAATTTTTTATTTTATTTATTTATTTTTATTCTTGTTTCAGAACCTTTGTTTGTTTATTCACTCATTTTTGTGGCTGGCTCAGCCCATCCCAAGGGCAGGGCTGGCGCAGCATGTGATGCCGGGGATCGAACCGCGGTCCCTGAAGCTGCCCAAGCTTTTTCCCAAGCAGGCGCTTTAGACCACTGAGCCATCCCGCCGGGCCCCAGCCTGAGATGATTTTAATGTGCAGTCAGGGTGGAGGCCCAGGTCCTGATGGGAGCCTCACTCCCCTTGAAAAGCATGAGGAGCACAGCTAGTGTCTAAAAGCAATCCTCGGTGTCCCCAAGAAGGACAGCACAGCCGTGTGGACTGTTGAGAATGTTCCGGGAGCTGCTTTTTGAAAACTGAGGAGAAACAGGTGGAAGTGATTTTATTTATTTATGTATTTATTTATTTATGTATTTATTTATTTATTTATTGTGGAACCAGGGATTGAACTTGGGCCCTTGTACTTAACAGGCATGCATTTGTGGAAGTGATTTTATTTTATTTTATTTTATTTTTCTTGGCCTAACCTAGCCATAGGATCATCCTTTCAATGAGTAATCGATGTAAAAAATTTAATGAGACATTTTACATCCTGTTTTTTTTTCCATACTCACTCTTTGAAATCGATGTAGAGTTTGGGTTTACATATGGTCAGTAGCTGCTGCGTGGACAGCACAGTTCTACAATTTCTTTTTATGTTTTTTTTTGTTTGTTTGTTTTTTGGTTTTTTTTTTAGATGGAGTCTTGCCGTGTAGTTCAGGGTAGGCTTGAACCCACTAGGTAGCCCTGGTTGGCCTTCCAAGTTCATGGCAATCTTCCTGCCTCAGCCTCTAGAATGCCAGGGCCAGTTATGAAAGTTCTGTAAAGCAAGAACCAGACTACAAGGTCAGCAGCAGCAGGAATTGGGACAAATTTGCATATCAGAAGCCTGATCTCTCCTTAGCTTGCGGAACAGCAGGCCTCAAGCAGAAAGGGCTCAGGCCAGGACCCCTAGGTTAGGCTTCCGCAGAACAGGCTTGCAGAGATCAGGTCGACAGGGTCAGCCAGAAGCCCTACTCAGAAACAGCTGCCTCCACTGGGGGAGGCAAGGCTGAGGCAGGAGGCTCACCACAGAGTCCAGGCCTGTGTGGGCTACAAAATGAGCTCAAGGCCAGCCTGGAATACATAGCAAGACCCTGTCTCAAAAACAACAAACAAAAAGTAATCATCTCTCTATTCTACTTTATTCTGAAGAAAACTCAACCCCCCCAAATGGTGGGGGCTGGCTCCAGGACCCTGCCCCCTGAACACAGCAAAACTGTAGCTGCTCTGGTGTGGGCCTGCAGGGGTTTGACTTGCATAGGGCTTACATCCATACTTAATCAGCCCTAGGTTGCTGGTAACGTCAGGCGTGATGCAAACGCTGGGTGGATGAATACTTATTACACCTTTAGCAAATAATGACAAGGAAAACCCCCTATACATTCAGGATAGATGCAGTTACCCCCCTGCGTATCTTTGATCACAGTTACTTGAATCCAGAGGTGAGGAGGCCATTGGTTGAGGTTAATGGCTGGGTGGCTGGACAGGAATGTGAATCTTTGTGTGTGTGTGTGTGTGTGTGTGTGTGTGTTTGTGTGTGTGTAACTGGGGATTGAACTCAGGCTCTTGCACTTGCCAGGCAAGCACTTATTCACCTGAGCTATCCCCCCAGACCCCTAGGAATGTGAATCTTAAGGGTGCACTTGGTGACATTAATGAGGTAAGGAATGTGCTAATGAAATGCGCTGCGATTGATGGTCTCTGGGAAGCAGCCTGCGGGGGGCTGGGAATCTGACCTGTGTCAGACACCAGGGTTGGAAACTTGAGCCTGGAAGTGTGCGCGCGCGCGTGTGTGTGTGTGTGTGTGTGTGTGTGTGTGTGTGACAGGGAATGGAGCCTAAGGTCTTTGCACTGAGCCATGTCCCCAGCCCTGTCCTGTCCTCCTCCCTTTGCCACTCAACCTTTCATTCTCATCGGCATTCGAGAGGCCACATGCTGTGCCATTCCAGGATGGGAAATCTAGAAACCAGAACTAGAACCTGGTTTGTTTAGGGTGAAGGGGACCTAGGGCGGGTGTTACTCATAGAAAAGCAGTTTCATTTCCAGATGGAAATGTCCCAGCAAGGTGGTGGTGTCTGCCCAGCTCTGACACCCTACAGACCATGACGGTCTGTATACCTTACTGTGTGACACATAGGTGGATTGAGTCCTGCTAGGCATGGCTGACCTCTGTCTAGGGCCAGAGGCACTGCTCAGCAGCAACGCACTTTCCTAGCGCGTAGGAGGCTTTGGTTCGATTTCTGACACAGAAAAACAAATCACAACAGCAACCCATAGAGAGAAGGGATCAAGCCCCTACTCTGTGCCAGGCACCTGGGGCCCCGGAGGGAGTAAGAACAGCACCTGTGACGTCAGGTCACATCCAGTCTGAGGGAGCAGGAAGCCAGGAGACGCAGATCTTACGCAGGCTGCCTGATTCCAGCCTCCAAGAGGGGTCCTGGGTGGAGAGAGGCAGGCAGTCACCAACCAGGCCGCCGAGAACGTGTGCAGAGGCCCAGGCCGGTCTGCAGCAGGGGCAGCAGCGGAAGGGAGGAGGAGGAAGTGGCGCTTAGCAGCTGGGCGAGGGCGAGGCTTGGGGGGTATCAGTCTCCAGGCAGGGGTGGAGGACCGTGTGGGAGTTGTCCCCCTCCCTGGCTATGGAGTGGAAAAGAGTGGAGGGGTCAGAGGAGAAACCCCAGGAGGATGTCACAGACCACCTCCAGGCCTCCTGCTGGTCTCACTCTGTCCCTGGGAGGGGCCGCAACGCCAGAGCAGGAAGTAGGGTCTGTGAAGCCAGCCGCTCACAGAGCCCAGACTGAGGACAAAAGCACCCGAGGGACCAAGAAATCGGGAAAGCGTCAGGCAGTGAGATCTGGCGGCCCGACCACACCTGTCCGCCTCCGGCAGCCTGGCCGGGACAGGACAGATGAGAAGGCAGGGCCGGCGGCGCGGACACCCTGGGGCCCAGCTGCTGCGGATTGGGGCTGGGACCAGGCCAGGCAGCCGCTGGGGGCGGGAGGCTGCATTCCCAGCCCGGCCCTTGACGTCAGTGTTGCCATGGAGACCCGTTTCTCGCACAGGCGGCAGCAGCTGCAGCCCCCCCGGGCCAGGAAGGCTGCGCTGAGTTGGGGTGGAAGGCTGAGAGACCCACCTGGGCCCAGCAGGATGCGGCCGGGACGGGGGCGCCCCACCGCCCAGGTCGGCTTGACCCCACTCCTGATGCCCAGATGGGGCTCATTTCCAGATGGCGCCCCCAACGGGGCCAAGGCTCCCTCACTTTGGGTCTCTGGGCTCCCATATAGAAAGTGGCCTAAAGCCGTTCTGGCGTGATTGTGCCCCTTCCTGACCTCCTCCCGCCCACATTCCTCCTCCAAAGCCCACCGCTTGGTGTGCGCGTGATGTCCGCTCCCTGAGAGACACATCCCCTGAACTCTCCGGTGTCTTCCTGTGCCCGAGAAGCTATGCTCAACTGGGAAAATCTCGGGCCACCGGGGTGGAAGGCAGGCAGACCCTCGGGCACGCGGAGGGAGGGCGACTGTCCCATCCTCGCCTGCCTGTTCCATCCCCGCCTGCCTGTTAAACCTTTCTTCCTGGTTCTTGCAAGATGATTTCAGGAGAGAGCGGGATGTCAATCCTCCCTCTGACCCCTCCCGCCTCCTTTCTTTCCCGCCCTTCCCCCTCCTGGAGTCCGGGCCTGCCCTTCCCCTGGTGCTTTGCTGGCGCTGCCCTTGATCCTGTGGTTGCCCTGGCCCTTTGCAGGGGCCCGGCCTCCTCGGTGTGGACACCTGTAACCCCAGCAGCACTGTGGGAAGCTGAGGCAGGAGGACTACCAGTCAAATTTTAACCCAGCCTAAGCAATTTAGCAAAACTGCCTCAAATTAAAAAAAAAAAAAAAAAGCCGGCGTGGTGGCGCACGCCTGTAATCCCAGCACTCGGGAGGCTGAGGCAGGAGGATCAGTGCGAGTTCGAGACCAGCCTGGGCTACAAAAGTGAGCTCAAGGCCAGCCTGAACTGCACAGTGAGACCCTGTCTCAAAAAGACAAAAAAAAAAAAAAAAAAAAAAAAAATTAGATCAAGATGTTGGTCAATGAGGGGGCCAAGTCCTCTGACTTGGGGAGCAGGCCTTCCATCTGCTGCTCCTGGAACCTCAGTCTTCCATGGGGACAGTCTGACAGGCGGAGCTAGCAGTCTTTTCACCCTCTTCCTCGGAAGCCCAGGGGTCTGACCCTTGGTTTTCTGCCTTTTTTTTAGAACTCAGAGAACTCCAGGCCCGGTGCCAATTTCAAGACTGCTAGGCAAGGCTGCTCACTGTTAATATTAAGGAGGAGATGCAGTGCCACATTGGAGAGGATAAATACTGAGAGGCTCTCAGCAGTGCAGTAAAGAGATGGGAAAGATCAAAGCAGTCTTTATGAACTCCGAAGACACGGAGAGGATGGATGGCAGATGGGAAAACCCTCTGACCTGAGCCAGAGAGCCGAGACTTTTATGGGCTTGCCTAGGGGTGAAGTTTGAGCGACTGTTTCAATTACATGTAAGGAGCTGATTGGGGGTCTCCTGCATGTAGCGTAAAGGTGAGAGGAAACTGTATCCAGGACTGGAGTGGGGAAAGAGAAGGAAGCGGTCACTGGGAAGATAAACTGCTGTTTTAAGGGCTTCAGCCGTGTTAGATGAGCGCGATGATAATTTAGCAGTCCATACCTGGGCCAGAACCTGTCAAATATGATTGGGAATACCCTGGAAGAGGGGAGGTGGAAAAAGAATGCTTAGTGAAGCTACTGAGAAGAGGACATGTTCAAGGCCTTGAAAGCAGGTAGGGAGGAATGGAGTCACACCTGGGTGAGGGAACAACCCTGCCACACACTGGATGGCCGCAGTGAGTGTGGAGTGCTGGACAGAGGGACAGAGGGGAAGCAGGCAGGCTGGGGAGCTGAGGAGGGGACGGAAGGTGGAGTCACCTCCACCTGTGGCCTCTGGGAGGGCTGCAAGGTCCACACACTGTGCGGCGCTGTCCGCCCGCCTGAGACAGCTGGCCGAGGGCCCTCTCTGTGGTCTGTGGTCTCAGCTCACCTCCTGAACAGCCTCACTGGTCCCATCTCATAGATGAAGAAATGGCACCCGCAAGGCCAGTCCTCCTGGGCTGCGGGTTCTTGGCCCCAGGGAAGCACAATCTTGTCACAAAGGAAAAGAGAGGGCTTGTGTGTGCTGTAAGAGGGCAGGAGGGAGGCCGGTGGGCTGTAGGAGGGAACTCAGGGAAGGAACTCACTTCCTGGAGGCTGAGCTGGCCTGCAGAGGCCCTGGGGCTGTGTCTGAACATCCCCCCCCCCGCCCCACCCCCAGGCCACTGGCAAGAAACACAAGGAGGGCCACACAGTTCAGCAGACTAAAGGGCCTGCCTGAGGGACTGGGGTTCGATCACTGGCAAGCGGTTCTGGCCCCGCCCCTGGGGCACACTGAGAAAGCCTCTGAGGCTGGCCATGGAGCAAGCCTGTCATCTAGCACTTGGGAGGCTGAAAACAGGAGAATCACTAAGAGTCCAATCTGTGTAGTGAGACCCTGCAGATCCTGTGCTAAATACATTTAAAAAAAAAGTGTTTACGGGGTTTCCCTATCAGCTAGGCCCTGGACTCTGTGAGCAGCAGGGGAGGAGTGGATGAGTGGAGAAGGTCTGGATGGCCCCACAGCCATGGGTGACAGGTGACTAGTGGTAAGCAGGACTCATGGTGGCTGAACACTGCCATGGATGTTAGCACTAGCTGTGTGACAGATGGCTCCCAGGCTCAGTCACTTAAGAACAGCCAATGTTCATTATCTCACGGTTTCTGTGGGTCAGGAACTTCAGAGTGGGGTAGCTGGATGGCCCTGTGGCTCAGCGCCAAGTGGGGCTGCTGTGTCCTCCAAAGGAAGGCTTTCCCCAGGCTGGAGAGTCCATTTCCAGGACAGATCCCTGCCACCGCTACAGGCAGGGGCTGCAGGCTCCACCCACATGGCCTCTCTTCAGGCTTCCTCAGTGTCCTCCTCATCCAGCAGCTGTCTCCAGGGTGAGTGAGCTAAGAGGGAGACCAGATAGAGGCGGCGGAGCTCCCGACGCCCTCTAAGCCTGCTCCTCCACCCCAGTTCTTTTCTACCACTCCTCCGTTTTCTCCTTCCTCTTTCCAGTTAAAAACAGTTTCCTGAATCCAGCCCACACTCCAAGGGAAAAGAACTAGTTTCTTGAAGGAGCAGCACCTGAGAACGTGTGGACATATTTTAAAAACCATCACCACAGGCAGATAGAAGCTTGGAGTGCTGATTCTTTCAAGATGATGAAACTGTAGACCAGAGCTTCTCGGCCCTGTCTGCAGGGCAAATCTGTCTAGGACACATAATAGCGGTGCCCAGGGTCAATGCCAAACATTCTTATTTAATTGGTTGCAAGAGATTTGGGCCCTGTTGAGTTGGTGTTTGTTTTTTGGAATGACTTAAATATGAAAGCCAGCATTTATATTCCTGCTACACTTTCAAAATTGTGGTAAAAATCAATGTACCATAAAATTTACCACTTTAACCTTTTTTGAGTGTCTCCCTTTCAGCCTTTTTTTTTTTTTTTTTTTTTTTTTTTTTTTTTTTTTTTTTTTTTTTTTTTTTTTTTTTTTTTTTTTTTTTTTTTTTTTTTTGGTCTTTTTGAGATAAGGTCTCGCTATGTAGTTCAGGCTGGCCTTGAGCTCATTTTTGTAGCCCAAGCTGGTCTCAAACTTGCAACGATCCTCCTGCCTCAGCCTCCCAAGTGCTGGGATTACAAGCGTGTGCCACCACACTCGGCTTCAACCTTTTTTTTTTTGAGACAGGGTTTCGCTATGCAGTTGAGGCTGGCCTTGAGCTCACTTTTGTAGCCCAGGCTGGTCTCGAACTCACAGTGATCCTCCTGCCTCAGCCTCCCGAGTGCTGGGATTACAGGCGTGAGCCATCATGCCCGGCGTTTCAACCTTTTTAAAAAACATATTCTTTTTTTTTTTTTTTTTCTTGTTTCAGAACTTTTGTTTGTTTATTTATTTTTTTTTAATGGCCAGCTCATCCTGCCCTGAGGGCAGGGCTGGCGCAGCATGTGGTGCCGGTGATGGAACCACAGTCCCTGCAGCCGCCTAAGCTTTCCAAAGCAGGCGCTTTAGACCACTGAACCATCGTGCTGGGCCCCAAAAAACATTCTTTTAAACAAGTTTTTCGGATTCATAGTGATCCTCCTGTCTCGCCTCCACAGCGCTGGGATTACAGGCATGTGTCACCATGCCAGGTTGCAGGGCTGGCATGGCATGTAGTACCAGGGATTAAACCCTGGGGTCCTTTTGTGGAACTGGGGATTGAATTCAGCCCCTTGTGCTTGCCAGGCAAGTGCTTATTCTACTGAGCTGTATCCCCAGCCCCAGTGTAATAAATTCAAACTCGCCCAGACTCAGCAGTCGGTTTGCCATACCCAGGGGTGGGTCTGGTGTGTCGTGTGGGACTGGAGAGCACACCCTTGTCTTGCACTTGCCAAAGCAGGCTCTTATTCGGCTGAGCTCTCTCCTGGCCCTAGGTCCTGATGCTTGCTAGGCAGATGCTTAGACTGCCAAGCTATCTCCCCAGCCCCATTTCAACCATTTTTGAGGGCATAGTTTAATGGCTGTATGTACATTCAGGGTTGGGCAACTGTTGCCTGCAGAATGCGGTCACTATCCCAGGCCCAACTGGTGTTGCATCTCTGTAACACCAGTTCCTGACTCCTGGCCCTGGCCCAGCCCCTGGCAGTCACCATTTCGCTCTCTGTCTCATCCACATGACTAGGCTAGAGACCTCGCAGGAGTAGAATCTAATGGCCCCGTCCCTCAAGTCCTGCTCTATCTCACCTCCCGAGCCCATCCATATTGGAGGATGCATTGGTTTCCTTTTCTTTCTGGCTGTGTGACACCTCCTTAGGGGTGTCTGTGTGCACCCCTCTTTGCCATCCATCCATCCAGTGCCTTCCACATCAGTAACTGTTTTCTCTTTCCCTGAGGCAAAGACCATTCATATTTATTAGATAAGTCTTTTTCTTTTTTATTGAATTTAATTTATATTTCAGTCCATAAAATACTTTAGTTTACATTTTTGTTCTGTTTAATTTATATATATATATATATATATATATATATATAATTTTTTATTTTTATTTTATATTTTATTTTTTTACAGGACTGGGGTTCAAACTCACAACCTTGCACTTCCCAGTCCGGCACTTGTGCCATGGAGCTATCTCCCCAGCCCCTTAATTTATATTTTAAGGGCCTGGCGGGATGGCTCAGTGGTCTAAAGTGCCTGCTTGGGAAAGCTTGGGCAGCTTCAGGGACCGTGGTTCGATCCCCGGCACCACATGCTGCGCCAGCCCTGCCCTCGGGACAGGCTGAGCCGGCCATAAAAATGAGTGAATAAACAAAGGTTCTGAAACAAGAAAAAAAA
>PVJA010046221.1:0-15237 GCA_004027025.1 Myocastor coypus | reverse complement strand
AAAAAAAAAAAAAAAAAAAAAAAAAAAAGGAACTGTGAAATCACTTAAATATAAAAATTCAAGGATAAGATACTACTTATAAACTACATGCTTATCTAAAACTAAATACAGCTGTTTACAAGTAATTCCAGAAGAGACACAGAAGGTCGCACGATGTTTAGAAGCCCCTGAAAGTGTGTCAGCCGGTTCCAAAGGGTCTCTGCCCATGTAGCTCAGAGCCCAGGTGAGCTGCAGTGCCCCGGGCACAGGATTCTCTCCAGCTATGGCTGGGCCTTGTCAAAAGATGCTGTCGGGGGCCTGGCGGGATGGCTCAAGTGGTCTAAAGTGCCTGCATGGGAAAGCTAGGGCTGCTTCAGGGACCGCGGTTCGATCCCCAGCACCACATGCTGTGTCAGCCCTGCCCTCAGGGTGGGCTGAGCCGGCCACAAAAATGAGTAATAAACAAACAAAGGTTCTGAAACAAGAAAAAATAAATTTAAAAAAATAAAAAACAAAAAATTAAAAAAAAAAAAAAAAAAAAAAAGATGCTGTCGGTGTCACTCACCCTGCAGTGTGTCCCAGGGCCTATGCCAGAGGTGACTGTCTGCCAGAAAAGCAGGGCATATGCTGCGGTCGCTGGAAAAGCGAAGGGAGAAATGCGTGGGGCTGTGCTTGCTTCTCCAGAAATGTCCTTGAAGGCAGATTTCTCTTGTGGTTTAGGACTCAGCTTCATCATGGTCACTTTTGTCACCATCATTCGCCTCTTCATCTTCCCTCTTCTCCTTAAGCATTCTCAGGTACTTACTAGCTAAAATCTTCTTTGGTAATATATCTGCAAGAAACTGAAAAGTTTCTGATTCTTCTGCAGTATTTGCTAAGTCACTGTAAGTCAGCGCTTTTCTTTCTTTTCCACTGCCATGTCTGTAGGAATAGGTGGCTAGATATTGAACAAAGAGCTCCGTGGCTTTGGCCGTGAGCACCAGCGCCTCTTGGTTGATACTGGACACTTCGGGGGAGCTCTTCATGATAACCCGGATGCGGGACAAAGGCAGCGACACTAGCCGCTGCTCCCCACACTTGTCCTTCCCCACGGCCACGTCCGCCATCTTCTCGCTCCAGCGCGACCTGGCGGCCTGCTGGGGAGCGGGCGGGCGCCCAGCCTGAGCTCATTTTGTAACCCAGGATGGTCTCAAACTCACAACAATCTTCCTCTGTCGGCCTCCTGAGTGCTGGGATTACAGGTGTACATCATCATTCCAGGCCACCAGTGAGAATTTTGGAGAGAAAAGAATTGTTTTGCTGTTCTACAATAAAAAACCAAGCCAAAACAAAATATGCTTTTATGAGAAAATTATGAATGCTTAACTCAATGGTCTAAGCACCTGCCTTGCAAGCACAAGGACCCAGTTCAATCCCAGGTAAGGCATGCTGTACCCCTGTGCCACCAAAACTGTACATGGTGGCACATATCTGTGATCCCAGCACTGGGGAGGCTGAGACAGGAGGATCATTCCAAACTGTGCAGTAAGACCCTGTAACACATACATAAAAGATGTGTGTGTGTGTGTGTGTGTGTGTGTGTGTGCATGTATGTGTGTATGTGTGCAGGTCTCACTACACAGCTTGAACTGTGATCCTCCTGATTTCTGCCTCCCTAGTGCTGGCATTATAGGTGTGCACCACCACGCCTGGACTCCAGCACCTGCTTGGTGTGCCCAGGAGCGGGGCCAGTGTGGCATGCAGTGCCAGGGGAACCCTGGCCCCTGCACTTACCTAAGCAAACACTTGGCCGCTGGGCCTCCATAAAAATATTTTAAAAAATATTTTATAAAAAGCTGAAAGCTTTCATTTGGCCAATCTTCACTTAAAATGTATCATGAGAAAGCAGAAAGCGAACACAGAAGGGAAATAATGATGTCGTGATACTTTAGTAGTTCATGATGTGGCTGCAAGCTTTTAAAACAGACAAAATACTTTAATAACAATATAAGAGGAGTCCTTAAGTGAGGTGTGGTGGTATGCAGCTGAAACTGCAGCTACTTAGGAGCTGGGGGGAAGGCTTTCGCAAGTACAGTCCACCTGGGCAACATAATGAGACCCTAAGTATAAAAAATAAAATGAATTGGTGTTCATCTAAGCCCTATCCTGGTCATATGGACTCTGCACAGCTGGAAAAATGCTGAAATTCGAGAGCACATTCATAAATCCAGGAATAGGTAAAAGCCACAAGTAGACAAACTACACCTTCCTGGAGCATAAAATTAGGGGAAATGTTATTTTTATTAAAATGTATTTTAAAATCATTTAAGCTGGGCGTGGTGGTGCACGCCTGTAATCCCAGCACTCGGGAGGCTGAGGCAGGAGGATTGGTGCGAGTTCGAGACCAGCCTGGGCTACAAAACTGAGCTCAAGGACAGCCTGAACTGCATAGTGAGACCCTGTCTCAAAAAGACAAAAAAAAAAAAAAAAAGTTTAAGGGCACGGGTATAATTCAGCCGTTCCATGCCTGCCTGGCAAGTGCAAGGTTCTGAGTTCAGTACCTGGAAACAACAAAGCAAAACCAATGTTGAATGCCCAGCAGCCTCGCTCAGGGGTGCAGGCGTGTGTCAAGCATGCATGAGGCCCTGGCTTAGACCTCTAACACTGGGGCAAAGCTCTGTGACTTCAGAACAGCTGAAGTGGAGGCTGTAGGTTGATGAATGGTTCCGGTCTATGTAGAGAGGAGAGGACAGAGAATCCCTGGAGCTCGGTCTAGTCCGGTGATGGTGAATCTCTCAGAGACCAGGTGCCCAAACTGCAACTGAAAACCCATGTATGTATGTATTTATTTATTTATTTATACTCAGTTCAGCCTGCCCTGGGGGCTGGCACAGCATGTGGTGCCAGGGATCAAGCTGTGGTCCCTGCGGTTGCTTAAGCTTCCCTAAGCAGGCACTTTAGACCACTGAGTCATCTTCCCAGCCCCCAAACCCACTTATTTATTGCAAAGTGCCAACATGCTATTAAAACTGAATACTGAGATTTTAGTTTAGAAAACAAACCTATATGTTTACATTTTTTTTATCTTAAAAGGAAAACACCATGCCACGAGTTTTCAACGGCACAGACACCTTTTTATTTTATTTTTTACAAGTTATTTTATTTATTTATTTTTTATTATTATGATTGGCTCAGCCTGCCCTGGGGGTGGGGCTGGCACAGCATGTGTTCCTGGGATTGAACTGTGGTCCCTGCAGGTGCCTAAGCTTTCCTAAGCAGGTGCTTTAGACCACTGAACCATCTTGCTGGCCCAGACCCCTTTTTATTGAAAGGCCAAAGTCTGAAATTGCTGCAATCCTTCTGCACAGCTTGTGTGATCTTTGCTGTTGTATGCAGGCTGGTCATTTGTCAGAGCTTGGCTCACACTGTTAGTTTGAAAGCATCATACAGAGCACTCAGGTCACCTGTTCGCTTGTTTCTTTTCTTTTCTTTCTTTCTTTCTTTCTTTCTTTCTTTCTTTCTTTCTTTCTTTCTTTCTTTCTTTTTTCTTTCTCTCTGTATTGTAGTACAGGGCCTACAGTGTCTCACTACACAGATCAGACTCGTAGTAATCCTCCTGCTTTCAGCCTCCCAAGTGCTGGGATTATAGGCGCGCACCACCATGCCCAGTCTCAGTGGCCTGTCTCAGTGTGCCCCAGGGGCAGGCCAGGGATGGAGCCCTGGTCCCTGCGTGTCTCCCAGGCAGGTGCTGTAGTCCGCTAAGCTATCTGGCTGGCCCAGCTGTGAAGGTTTTAGCAACAGTGAGCAGCTTGGTTGGCTGGAAAGCCTGCTCAGAGCCCAGCAATGCTGACAAAAGCAGTGAGCTGTGAGTCGCACTCTCCTGTCTTTTGTTCCCCTCCTTTCTAGTTCTGAGAAAATATATTGAACAAATAAATTATTTTGCTCTTCCTCCCTCTTCCTTTTCTTTTCTTTCTCCTTCTCCTTTTTATTTATTTTTTTGGTTTTGTTCTTTGAGGTCTCACTATATAGTCTAGGCTATGGGCCAGCAGGATGGCTCAGTGCTCTAAAGCACCTGCTTAGGCAAGCTTAGGCAACCTCAGGGACTGCAGTTTGATCTCAGGCACAACATGCTGCATCAGTCCCTTCCCCAGGGCAGGCTGAGCTGGCCATAATACAAATAAATTAAAAACAAACAGCAACAACAACAAAAAACCTATGTGGTCCAGGCTGGCCTCAAACTCAGCCATCCTCCCTCAGCCTCCCGGGTGCTAGGGTGACTGGCACGGGTGACTGGCATGGGCGACCAGCACGGCTATCACCTCTACTCTTCTCTCTAGCCTTCTTTTCAGTTTTTGCAAAGTATGCGACCCAGACTAACCTAGACTTCTGACTCTTCCTGCATTGGCCTCCCAAGTGCTGCGGTTACAGGGATGTTCCTCCACCCCTGCCTAGGTGAGCTGCTTAAGGAAATCTTTAAAGAGTCTTGCTGTGCAGTTCATGCTGGCCTTGAACTCACCTTGTAGCCTAGGCTGACCTCCAACTCACGTTGATCCTCCTGCCTTAGCCTCTTGCCTCTAAGTGCTGTGATTACAAGTGTGCACCACCATACCCAGCAATAGTTTATTTCCAAAAAAAAAGGGGGGGGGGCGGCACGATGGCTCAGTGGTCTAAAGCGCCAGCTTGGGAAAGCTTGGGCGGCTTCAGGGACCTTGGTTCGATTCCCCAGCACCATATGCTGTGCCAACCCTGCCCTCGGGACGAGCTGAGCCGGCCATAAAAATGAGTGAATAAACAAAGGCTTTGAAACAAGAAAAACATAAATAAATAAAATAAATTCTTTTTTTTTTTTTTTAAAGCCCTATTTCCTATTCCCTTTTCTTCAAAGGGAAGAATGATATCTCCGTTAATGACACAATGGTTTTCAATTCCTGGGAAGTTGGTAAGATTGGAGATTCAAAACCAGTGTTACCAAGTGTCATTCAATCCTTAGCTCTTTTCCTTACTAACTGCCCTCACTAACTTCTATTGAAAAACTACCACACACAGTTTATTTTGAGTGCGGAAAAAACATGACTTGGAAACTGTGCCGCTGGACGCTCCGTTCCGGCCATCTGGGCCGACCACTTCTTCCACAAACTGGCGGATGAGGTTGCATCCTGGTGTGTGAGGCCACCTGTTGGGGAGGCCTCCCCAGCCTGGGCGCCAGCTCCCAGCCCTGCTCCCAAGCCGCTATTTCTGGACATCGTTGCATTGGTCAATGTGATACTTTGTTGTTTTTCTACAAGAACCTTAAAAAGGTCTGTGTGGGTGAAAGCTGGGTTTTGGAGTCAGTCAACTTCTGCATTTCCCGATTTTTGTTTTTCTCAGTTTATTTCTGGGCACATCACTGAATTTCTCTGGGGTCTGAGCAAGCCAGGGACAGGGTGTTCGTCACCTACGGGAATGACTCAGCTCCACGCACAACTGCCCAGGCTCTTCGAGTACCAGAGCGCAGTAAACAAGCGTTGGTCCTCGATGCTCACTTGGGAGCCTGAAGGGCTACGGAAGGAGTCGTTTGTGATGGAAAATGAGCCGAGGAAGCAGCCCTGCTCAGGTATGCAAGGTGTAGTTCAGAGAAGTCCTATAATCAACCACAAATAAATTTGAATTGAAAAACATTTTTTACAATTTTGGGGCAGGCCGGGAGCTAACCCAGTAGAATAAGTGCTTGCCTGGCAAGCAAAAGGGCCTGAGTTCAATGCCCAGTTCTGCAAAAACAAACAAACAAACACTTTAAAATTTGGAGGCAGTATCTCTTTTTTTGTGTGTGTGTTCTTTTTGAGACAGGATCTTGCTATGCAGTTCAGGCTCGCCTTGAGCTCACTTTGATAGGCCAGGCTGGTCTCAAACCTCACAACGATCCTCCTGCCTCAGCCTCCCAAGTGCTGGGATTACAGGTGTGCGCCACCATACCCGGCTGGAGGCAGTATCTTGCAAAGCTGCCCAGGCTGGGCTTGAACTTTCCGTCCTCCTCCTCCACACTCCTTTCAGTGACTACCTCGCGGCATATGTTTTAGTTTTACTTCTTTTCTTTCTTTAATGTATCTGGTACAGGGTCTCACTACGCAACTTGGACTCATAGTGATCTTCCTATCTCTGCCTTCCCAATGCTGGAATTACAAACATGCGCCACCACCCCTGGATTCAGTGGCCAGCTGAGTGTGTCCAGGGGTGGGACCAATACAGCATGTGGTGCCAGGGATAGAACCCCAGCCCTTGCACTTGCCTAAGCAGGTGCTTAGTCCACTGAGCTATCTCATCAGCCCAAGTTCTGGCTTACACTAAATCATCTAAAATCTAAGAGATAGAAAATATCATTTTTTTTTTTTTCAGTACTGGGAATTGAACTCAGGACCCTGCACTTGCCAGGTAAGCATTTATTCTACTGAGCTATCTCCCGGCCCATGAAAATATCACTTTTTAAAAAAAACTTCATTTTTAAAATTTATTTATTTATTTATTTATTTATATTATGGCCGGCTTGGCCTGCCCTGTGGGTGGGGCTAGTGTAGCATGTGGTGCTGGGGATCAAACTACAGTCCCTGGGCCCGGCAGGATGGCTCAGCGGTCTAAAGCGTTTGCTTAGGAAAGCTTGGGTGGCTGCAGGGACCGAGGTTCAATCCCTGGCACCACATACTGCACCAGCCCTGCTCTCAGGGCAGGCTGAGCCAGCCATAAAAATAAATAAACAAAATTTCTGAAACAAGAAAAAAAACAAAAAACTACAGTCCCTGAGGTTGCCTAAGTTTGCCTAAGCAGGCGTGTTAGACCTCTGAGCTATCTTGTCAGCCCGAAACTATCAGTATAACTTCCAGAGAACTAAGGTGGTCTGAAAATTAAAGCAGCCAGGCATGTTGATTCACACCTATAAGCCCAGTACCACAAGAATGAAGCAAGGGGTTGCGGAGTTAGCTCAGGGACACTAGTGCCTTCTTGGCAAGTACAAGGTCATGACTTTGATCCCCGGTTCTTTTTTTTTTTTTGTCTTTTTTTGAGACAGGGTCTTGTATGAAGTTCAGGCTGGCCTTGAGCTCACTTTTGTAGCCCAGGCTGGTCTCGAACTCGCACCAATCCTCCTGCCTCAGCCTCCCAAGTGCTGGGATTACAGGCGTGCGCCACCACACCCAGCTGATCTCCGGCTCTTAAAAAAAAAGAATCAGGCCAGCCTGGGCTCCACAGTGAGACTCTTTCAAAAAAGCAAATTAAAAAAAGAAATCATAATGTAAACAAGTGATTTAGCCTAGTGCATGAATAATATTCTAATAAGAATGCTTATCTAAAATATCTTCTTGGCTGGGCGTGGTGGTGCATGCCTGTAATCCCAGCACTTGGGAGACTGAGGCAGGAGGATTGGTGCAAGTTTGAGACCAGCCTGGGCTACAAAACTGAGCTCAAGGCCAGCCTGAACTGCATAGCGAGACCCTGTCTCAAAAAGACAGAAAAAAAAAAAAAAAATTAATTAAAAAAAATATCTTCTTGGGTTGGCTCTTCCTGGGCTGGTGAAATGGTTCAGCAGTCTAAACTGTCTGCTTAGGAAAACTTAGGCCGCTGCAGAGACCACAGTTTGATCCCTGGCACCACATGCTGTGTCAGTCCCACCCCCAAGGTGAGCCGAGCCAGCCATAATATAAAAATAAATAAATAGGGGCTGGGGAGATAGCTCCGAGGCACAAGTGCCTGCGTGGCAAGTGCAAGATCGTGAGTTTGAACCCCGGTCCCGCAAAAAAAAAAACAAAAAAAAAAAGCAAAAAAAAAAAAAAAAAAAAAAAAAAAAAAAAAAAAAAAAAAAAAAAAAAAAAAGCAAAAAAAAACAAAAAAAAACAAAACAAAAAAATAAATAAATAAATAAATAAATAATAAATGAATAAATAAAATATTATCTTTGGGATGGGCATGGTGGCGTACACCTATAATCCCAGCATTTGGGAGGCTGAGACAGAGGGATTGGTGGGAGTTCGAGACTAGCCTAGCTACAAAAGTGAGCTCAAGGCCTACCTGAATTGCGTAGCGAAACCCTGTCTCAAAAAGACAAAAAATAGCCGGGCGTGGTGACGCACGCCTGTAATCCCAGCACTTGGGAGGCTGAGGCAGGAGGATTGGTGCGAGTTCGAGACCAGCCTGGGCTACAAAAGTGAGCTCAAGGCCAGCCTCAACTGCATAGCGAGACCTTGTCTCAAAAAGACAAAAAAAAAAAAAAAAAAAAGACAAAAAATAAAATACTATCCTCATTGTTATCTCTAGATAGCCCATATTTAGCAAATGAGAATGTAGGGCTGGCAAGATAGCTCAGCAGTCTAAAGTGCCTGCTTAGGCAAGCTGAGGCAACCGCAGGGACAGCGGTTCCATCCCTGGTGCCACATGCTGCACCAGTCTCACCCCAAGAGCAGGCTGAGCTGGCCAAAACATAAAACAAGAGAAGAAAAGAAAATGAGAAAGTAACCACCACCAAGTTATCTGCTCCCATGATTTTGAATTTTCTGACTGAGAAGAAAATGTGAGGGCTGGGGAGATAGCTCAGCAGTCTAAGCACCTGCCTGGCAAGCACAAGGCCCCGGGCTCGATCCCAGGTACTGCACACCATGCCTGCCCACGGATCCCCAGGTGCACTGAGCTGGCTGCTGCGACTGGTCGTGGGGGCACCTACCTATAGTCCCAGCATCAGCAAGGCTGAGACAGGAGGATCACTACTAGTCGGGCTGCGTAGGAGACCCTGTACCAAGTAAATAACAGATTTTTTAAAATTATTTTTTTCAATAATAAGAAAATGTAAGAGAGCACATTTAAGGTTCACACACTGTTGCTTGAGCAAGGGCGTAGCACTGCAGATTCCAGTTTATTCTCCGGAGTCAGTTCAGTAAATCTTTATCACCATGCTCCACTCTGCCCCGCCAGACATTTCCGTCATTCCAAAGCAGCGGGCCAATTTTTAACTGAACTTTGCTCCTCCCTGGCCTAGCCAATCTCGAAAACTCCCCCAGCCCCCAAGCCCCATGACCTCGGCCTTGCTACGCTGTTAGGAAATGGGTGTGGGCTTTCACAGGACTTTCTTTCTCTTTAGGGGAGGGTGTGTTCCAGAGACTGAATTGAACTCTGTATTCCAAGTTTGTGCGATGAGGTGATAATGTAAGGAATGGCAGAACTCCAGGCCTGGGAGAGGGCTTACGAGGGCCTGAGGTGCAGCTCCTAGACAGTGGAGCGAGGGAGAAGTGATGTGCTGCTTGAAGAATTGCTGGCTCCTGGCCGGTGCTGGAATCCTGTCACCCTGCACTCTGAGAAGTCCTGAACCTTATGGGCAATTTCTTCCTCCTAGGCTGCCTTTATTCTAGAGTCCGTGCTGATCACTGCCTTTCTTTTATAATGCCCCATCATTACTGATTAAATCGCAGCCCTCCTTGGTTAACATAACAGTTTAATCCTTGATAGGATTACAGAACTGTCTAATCAGTTGCTGCAGATACACCTCCTCCCTTTTTTTTGGTGATAACTAGGGTTTTTACACTGAACTACATCCCTGGTCCTTTTTTTTTTTTTTTTTTTTTTTTTTTTTTTTTTTTTTTTTTTTTTTTTTTTTTTTTGTGGAACTGGGGATTAAACTCAGGCCCTTGTGATTGTCAGGAAAGCACTTATTCTACTGACTTATCTCCTCAGCCCCTCTAATTTTTTTAAAAAATTTGCCTGGCGTTGCGGTGCACTCCTGTAATCCCAGCACCTGGGAGGCTGAGGCAGGAGGATCATTGCAATTTTCAGATCAGCCTGGGTTATAAAGTGAGCTCAAGGCCAGCCTGAACTGCATAGCAATACCCTGTCTCAAAACAACAACAAAAAATTTGGACACAGCCTCTTTCCCTAAGTTGCTAAAGTGTCCAGGCTGGGCTCCAACTTGTGATCCTCCTGCCTCAGCCTCCCGGAGCAGCTGTGCACTGATGGGTCCGGCCCATGAGGAAACTGGTGGAGTCAGCATGGTGAGGAGCACAGAACAACTACCTACCTCTTCTTCCCAGCACTCCCTTCATCCGGCGCACCAAGACGATCTACCGGGCCTCCCAGGACGATCTCCAATGAGCCCTCACAGCGTCATCACCTTACCTGCCGAGGTCCTGCCCCCTTTAAGAACCTATAGATGTAGCTGCCCTCACTGTTTGTACCCCTAGCGTTCCCTCGAGTCTTTCCCTGCGGTCCTCAAAAGACTTTATGTTTTCTGTCGCTTTGCTGTGCTACCGCCATCACTGCCACGGTTGCTGCTGGGTTATCCCTATCATGCACCAGCACAAGTCAGCTCTAAACTCTTGCTCATACTGAATCTTGGTTTCCTGCCCCGTGAGCCCCTGCGCTGCCCTTGCCCTCGCGCTGGCACAGCCGCCACAAACACCTAGAAGGCCTTTTCCTCAGTTGCCAGATCAGGAAGGGGAGCGTGAGCCTCCTAGGGACCACTAGCGAGGACCACACTACCCCACCGGCCCGCTGCGGCTCTTGGTGCGCTCGCTCCATCTGACTGCTTCCACACATGCCGCTGTCTTTCCATGGAAGAGAAAGAAGGCCTACGTCATGGGTTAAAGCAGGTCTTCCTGTTGAGGTGCAGTGGTGATTCCTGTCATTACTGCTACGGGAGAGGTCAAGGCAGGAGGATCACAAATTCAAGGCTAGCCTATCTCAAAAAACAGGGATAGGGCCGGTGAGATGGCTCAGCGGTCTAAAGCACCTAGGCAAAAACAGGGAACATGGTTCGATCCCTGGCACCCCATGATGCACCAGCCCCACCCCCGGGGCAGGCTGAGACAGCCATAATATAAATAAGTAAGCAAACAAAGTGGCTTTTTTTTTTTTTTTTTTGGTCTTTTTTTGGGTCTTTTTGAGACAGGGTCTCGCTATGCAGTTGAGGCTGGCCTTGAGTTCACTTTTGTAGCCCAGGCTGGTCTCGAACTCACACCAATCCTGCCTCAGCCTCCCGAGTGCTGGGATTACAGGCGTGAGCCACCAAGCCCGGCTGTTTTTTTTTTTTTTTTTTTTTAAACGGGGCTATTTGAATATAATATGAGGGAAGAAGTATTCTTCTGTGCCATTCTCATCATCCCTTGTTGTAACTTCCTGTGCTTCCTGGCTTGAGATAGAACACATCAGGAAATAGTGCACAGAGATGCAGTTGGTACAGTAACACCCATCAAGGCCTGAGGTACAGTTTGGGTTATTTTCCATTCAAAGCACTTCCTGGTCTGGGGATGTAGCCAGCGTAGAGCACTTGGCTGGCTAGGCTGGCTGGACCAGTGGGTGCGGAGGGGTGGCAGGGAGGGCAGGGTGGGAAGGAATGCCCTTGTTTTTGTGAAAGCTCACCTACTGCATTGGTGGGGGCGACACTCACAGAATTTTACGGAGCACCCTGACTTTGGTAATGGATTTTTGCCTGACTTTAATTATGCTCTCCCACAACACTTACTTTATGTACTATGACTTTACAGCCAGGTGAATAACATAGAAGAAAGCAAAAAGGAGAAAACAGAGGAAGGGAACAGAACTGCAAGGTCTAGGGGTTAGGAAAAAGCTAGAACCTTCCTCCAACGGGTTGGACAAATTGCAAAAAAAGAAAAGAAAAATAACACAAAACCATGATCAGCTTTTTTAAAAAAAACAACAAACGTGAGAGGCTTGAGGTGAGGTGAAGCTGGACGTGTTAACAGGAAGTTGTGGCTTCTACATGTCTTTATATAAACAACATTTGCTTTTTCCCTCGTGGGTTCTGCCCAGAAGTTGTTGTCTGACTGCCTGCCTCTTCTGGTGCTGCTTGACTGGTTTTTAAAATGAAGGAAAAAAAAAAAAAAAAAAAAAAACCACCGCTGCGGCCACCTGTCGCTCTCTACCGCAGAGAACCCTAACCCCACACTTTCCCTGCTGCTCGGTGGTGAAAATGCCCAGCCGCCGAGCATGCTGAACGGCAGCAGCAAGCCACAGATTTTTACCCGAGCCCTGCTCGGAGCTGAGAGACCCCAAGGACGGCATCGGGTCTCTGCCTCCTCCTTCCCATCCTGTTTCCAGATCCTTGGGGACCCTCCCCCACACTCCCCAAACGCACATCGAGCAAGGAGCTGGCGAGTCCCGGTCTTACTGCCCTGGAGACTGCCTGTTCTCCCTCGCAGGTCCACAGCCTCGGGACTGAAGGAGGAGCCACCTCGGAGTGCTTGGGTCACTGCACCTTCTAGCCAGATGCACAGTGTTTTGTTAAACCTTTCACTTTGGCCACAAACACCCTGTGGCTGTGAGGGAGGAGCTTGTGGCTGGCAACTTGCACTGCTTGATGTCACCCAAAGTGAGAGCCAGAGGTGGGGAAACCAGCTGGTGTTTGCACTGTCTGCCCGGAGTCAGAAGAAAACTAAGAGAAAGTGTGTGCGGAGCCGAGCAAGCTCTAGGGAGCAGAGCACACTCCTGAGTGTGCAGCTTGTTCAGTGGAGGAGAAAGGAGAGATTTCTTGAATCACGGATGCACTGTGGGAAAAGTTAGGCTCCCAGTGGAAGCAGTGCAATGTAGGGAGAAAAGTCGAGGCTGGCCTTCTTGGGAGGCAGGTGAAACTCTGGCCTGTTCAGGATGCCAGGAAAGCATTCAACCCCTAGTGGATCTGTTCACCAGGTCCTTTAATTCCAACATTAAAGATCCATTGTTTTCAAAAATAATTTTCTTTAGAATACAAATTCCAGGCCTGAGGCAGTACCTCAGGGGGAGAGGGCTCGCTTAACTAGGGTGAAGTCCTGGATCAGAGCAGCAGCACAGCCATGAAAGCCTAGAGAATGTTAGATGAGAAACAGTGGAACACAGGAATTCAGTTAAGGAAAAGGAAGAGTAAAGCGTGCAACTTCACCTAGCAAGACTGTTGGGTGCGAAGGGGGCAGAAAAAAACGGGCCCTGGTAATTGGAGGAAGGGACGGAGCTGAGGTGTTGGAGGGGCAGGGGTGGAGCTGCAAAGGGTCTGATGGGGTGGGTGGTGGAGGCCCTGGACAGTATCAGGACTTGATTTTGAAAAAGGGTTAAAAGAGCATGAATGCAGGTTTGTTTTGTTTTCTTGGGGATTTTTTTGTCTTTTTGAAACAAGGTCTTGCTGTGCAGTTTAGGCTGGCCTTGAGCTCATTTTGTAGCCCAGGCTGGTCTTGAACTCAAGGAAACCCTCCTGCCTCAGCCTCCTGAGTGCTGGGATTATAGGTGTGCACCACTCATACAGGTCTTTTCTGTAAATACAGAGACAAAACAATGACCAGACCAAGGACCACTTCATTCTGAGAAGGAAATGGGATTAGAATTGATTGATTGATTGTCTTTTTGAGACAGGGCCTTGTTATGCAGTTCAGGCTGGCCTTGAGCTCGATTTTTTTGTTGTTTTTTGTTTTTGCGGAACTGGGGTTCAAACTCATGATCTTGCACTTGCCAGGCAGGCACTTGTGCCATGGAGCTATCTCCCCAGCCCCCTTGAGCTCGATTTTATAGCCCAAGCTGGTCTTGAATTCACACCAACCTTCCTGCCTCAGCCTCCCAAGTGCTGGGATTACAGGCATGCACCACCACACCTGGCATAGAATTCATTTAAAAATATTTAATTTGTGATATGTACAACACTGGGGTTGGCGTGATGCCTGCTGCGTTGTTGGCCCTGTCTTGTTCTACAGGCAGTTACAGGGACAAGTTCACGAGAACTTTTTTTTCTCTCTTTTGTATTTTCCCAGGTTCCAAGGGCAAAGTGAATTTTTCTTAATGTTTCCTAAAATAAACATTGGTACTGACTTTTTAGTTGTTGGTTATTATGGTAAGTACAAATGCATGGCACACAGTGTCATGATTCAACACGTACCTATAGCATGCAATGATCATATTAGTGTGTTTAATATTTCCATTTCCTGGGGCCCGGTGGGAAGGCTCGGTGGTCTAAAGCGCCTGCTTGGGAAAGCTTGGGCGGCTTCAGGGACTACGGTTAGATCCCCAGCACCACATGCTGTGCCAGCCCTGCCCTCAGGGCGAGCTGAGCTGGCCATAAAAATGAGTGAATAAGCAAATAAAGGTTCTGAAACAAGAAAAAAATAAATAAATAAAATTAAAAAAATATATAAAAAATATTTCCATTTCCTCCAACATTTTGTTTACATTTTTATTAACACATAATAACTGTATGTATTTTGTAAACTATGTGTACTGATTTCAATACATGTATACAATAGGCACCCTTCAAATCAGGTTAACTAGGGCTGAGCAAATAGTTCAGCAGGTTAAAGCACCTATAAGCCAGTGCAGGGATCAGGGGTTTGATCCCCAGGCCTGCTGTGTGGGCCCGGACCCCTCGGGGTGTGCTGAGATGGCAATTGATATTGGGCATGGTGGCATGCTCTTGGAAGCACTTGGGAGGCTGTAAACAGGTGGATGACTATGAGTTCAATCTAGTAGTGAGACCCTGAACACCCTGTAGACCCTTCCCTAAAAAAAAAAAAAAAAATAATAATAATAATAAAACCAAATCAGGCCGGGCGTGGTGGCTCACGCCTGTAATCCCAGCACTCGGGAGGCTCAGGTAGGAGGATTGGTGCGAGTTCGAGACCAGCCTGGGCTACAAAAGTGAGCTCAAGGCCAGCCTCAACTGCATAGCGAGACCCTGTCTCAAAAAGACAAAAAAAACCCCAAATCAGATTAACTAATGTTTCCATCTCCTTATTAGTTTGAATTTGGAGCATTTTGAAGGAATTCTTTTTTTTTTTTTTTAAGAATTTTTCATTTTATTTATTTATTTATTTTCTTGTTTCAGAACTTTTGTTTATTTATTTTTATGGCCGGCTCAGCCTGCCCTGAGGGCAGGGCTGGCGCAGCATGTGGTGCTGGGGATGGAACCGCGGTCCCTGCAGCCACCCAAGCTTTCCTAAGCAGGTGCTTTAGACCACTGAGCCATCCAGCCAGGCCCCCAGAATTTTTTTTTTTTTTTTTAGTGGAACCAGGGTTTGAACTAAGGACCTTGCACTTGTCAGGCAAGCACTTATTCCACTGAGCTATCTCCTCAGCCCCGCTGAACAAAATCTTAAGATGATTCTCAGAAGGTCTGTGCCCATGGTGTCTCTCAACAGTAGCCACAATAGCCATTTAATGTTTCTATATGAATATATTTAATTCTAGGTACTATACGGAGCAAGGATTACATGAGCTGGGGTTGTCCTCTTTTATCAGTTGTGTAAACCCCATTAAAACAAACGTTTCTTTTTTTTTTTTTTTTTTTTTTTTTTTTTT
>PVJA010046220.1:0-15243 GCA_004027025.1 Myocastor coypus | reverse complement strand
AAAATAAAATAAAATAAAATAAAATAAAATAAAATAAAAATAAAAAAATAAAGATGGAAAATAAAAGTTTCAGCTATGATTATTTTTAAGTAATGTCTTGCTAGACTTGCCTGATAGGTAAGATAGTTTGTTTCCTTCATAAGGAGAGGAAAAAAAAAAAAAAACATTATTAAGCTGAGTGTAACCTCAAAGCGCTGGTAAACATTAGCCACCAGCCTGACAACGCTCTACTAGATTATGAGACAGCTTTGAAAGTGAAAGCTCTTGAAAGCCTGGGAAGGAAAAGCAAAACTTCAAATAAAATTTTAAAATGTGATAATAATAAAAACACAGAGAAAACAAATCAGAAAAAATCCAATCCCAGGTAATACCATTCTATTTACTTGGTAATTAATTAAATGGATACTCTATACAAAATGTTGAATTTGAATCTTTTTTTTTCCCCCCCAGAATCTTTAAGTATAATTAGCAAAGTCAGATATACTAGTGTTGACCATGGTAGCAGAATCTGAGAAATACATAGGCTAGGACATGTGAAAGTCACCTTACATTTTGAGAAAGCTAGAACATGTGTTTATTTATAGAAAAGTCACCTTTTAAAATTATAGCAGTGTTGGGGCTCAGCAGATAGCTCAGCAGCTCAAACACCTGTCTGGCAAGTGCAACGTCCTGAGTTCAATCTGTGAAAAAAATGAAAATTAAAAAAAAAAAAAAAAAACACTTTAAAGTTATAGCAGTGTTGGGTCAGCAACATATCTCAGGATACTAAACGCCTACTGTGGCAGGCACAGGGACTGGCGTTCAATCCCTGGTCTTGCATGTTGCATCGGCCCCACCCAGGTTGCACTGAACCTGCAGCAAGAGTCTGGGTACAGCGGTGTGCACCTGTAAACCCAGTGCTGGATCACTATGAGTCTGAGTTCTGTCGTGAGACCTTGTGCCAAATACATAAATGTAAATAAATAAATGAAATAAAATAAAATTATAGTAGCATAGCATCTATAAAAGAACCTATGTAGAATAGAATGGGAAGAGGTGAAAACCTCAACGTCTTAGTGAAACATCTATTTCAGTAAAGGGCACCAGAAAACACAGACACCAGTAGCCTGTGCAGGTGAGCCTAGATGTGGAGTGAGCACAATTAGAGCACTCCTAACGTGCTTAACATGGATATAACATTACGCCTGTGTTTTCCACGTATCAACATATTCCTTACAACAATGATAAGAGATTGATATTCTCCTAATTTTAAACAGATGTAAAAGAAACTGTGACCCAGAAGAGTTAAACCATTTCCTCAGGCTCACAAACCTGTTAGAAATGAGAGCATTCTTAGCCATTACCTATAATATTCTTGAAATAAATTTAAATTTTTCTCTCATAAACCTTTCCTCCTACTAATCTCTTAGTTATAATTATTGTCATCTCCTACCAAAAACACATAATAGTTTCCAGATGAATGGTACTACCTTTCCTGCTATTTATTCTCAAGCTATTATGGTTAAACCCGTCATTCTCAAATGCAAGCTATAACATTACTCTGCATTTTAATAAATTCTTAATCACAGAGAGAGAAATTCAGGCAAATCACTTACAGTTTGTCTTGGTTTTAGAAATAGAGACGTTAAGTGCTATTGATCCCTAGAGTTGAATAATCTATTATTCCTTCCTCTCTACAAAGAAATCATTAATTTTGTTCCATTGAAGACATTTTTATCATTCAGAGCTGTGTCAGGAATCAGATGGCACACTGGAAAGGCTCTACTGAGAGGGTACTGATGAAGGGAACTGTTTACCAGTGGGAAGGGATGGTTAAGGAAGATGACAAAGGCTGCAAATAGCTCTGAGTCCAGGAAGCGCTGGAGCCCGTCTCCAGCCTCAGCCTGAAGAGAGGAGCCTTGATGCAGGCAGCCTTTAGTCTGAGAGGACCAGCAGGTACTGGCCAACCTTGGGCCACCGGCCATTGATAAATGGAATCTCTCCTTTCTTATCTTCGATACACTGGAATGAGCGCAGTGCAATCCAGCCCATGGAGGTCGGCCTACCAAGGACAAATGGAAGGAAAAGGAGTGTACAAACGAGAACTGTCCATCCCATACACCTGTCTGAACACATGGTATCCTTGTTTTACAATTAATGACATAAATTGGGTCCTATCAAAAGCAAGAAACAAGTGTCATGAGACACTTGACAAGGAGAAGTCTTGATCAGTTTCTACTTCCCACAGCCTTATGGCAGGCACAATTCTGTCTCTCACTTAAAAGAAAATCAAGGCATTTGACAGGTGAAGACATGTACCAAATCTTACTGACAACAAATGAACTGTAATATAGAGCAAGACTACATTAATGCACTCATCTTGAACAAAAGTCTTTTGCTTTTTGCCTCTTGGCTCTCAGAAGTGAATTTTATCAAATTTCATGTACAAAATACAATGCAAATGAGTCTACAAGCTAGAAAGATGGCATGTACCCATGTAGAAACACATGAAAACATACATACATCTGTGTGAATATTCAAAAGTCATTCTTTGTTTCTGACTCATTGTATTATATTGTCTATGAAATTACCTGAAGCATATATGACTCTAAATAGTGCCCTTCGTCATTATTTTTACAAAAGAATCCTAGAGCTTGGAGAGGGCCAGGAAACAGGAAACTTCACACAGAAGCAAAAGAGAGGAGCTAGAATGTAAATGATAGGCACTGAATACTACTTGGATTCACAAATGTTTCCTGCCTGCAGTGTCAGAATCACAAAGAACAATGTTTACTGTTTTGCATTTTGCTGGTGGAAAACAAACAAACAAGATCACTGCCTACCCTATCCGAACCTTATATTCATTTTCTTGAAGCTCTTTCATGATCTAAGGTTTGAGGTGATTATTTAAGCATCACTCCGCAGCCGCATAATTCCATGGTCTAAGCACATCATTGTATGCTGATGGTAATGAATTAAACCACTAGCTGGAAGGCAATGTGGATTTAGACACAAATGTCTAAAGAAACATAAAGGGGAGGGGTTTTCTCTACCCAATGTGTGTCACACAGTGTGAAATCTGCTATTTCCACCGACCCAGGACAACTTTAATGATCGGCTAAGGATAATACCATAAAAGAGTTCAGAGAACAAAGCTATGTATTAACAAAGCTATTGTTTTGCTCCCAAGGAAGATAACTAAATTTTTTCTTAATGCATTTCAGAGACCCTAAGTAATATTAGCCTATTTTTACATGTGTGTATTTTAGGAACCGTCAGAAAAAAACTGCATTTACACTGTGTGTTCTCAGGACTTGTAAACCTGGAACTAAGAAGCAAGTGTGATTTCACAGGTCTGTCTAACAAGCCATGGTTCTAATACATAAGCTTCCAGCCAGTTTAGGTTTGGTGTATTGATTTTAGCATTTTCAGGCCCTGAATGTGATAGGTAATAACCTTCAGACCAAAAGCTTTCCACTAAGCATTTTACTATAGCATGTACCATGACAAGTGTGAAAGGAAGCCATTTGTTTCTGAAATACCAGTTATGATGACTCTTTTACCCTTGATGCCTAAGTAGGTATCTAGGACCATGGAGACTGTATTTTGCAAGGTGCCCTCGCCCTAAGTAGAACTGGTAAGAATCAACATGGCAACATGCATGTATTTTCACATTGTTGGTGACCTCAACCGAGCAGGTGCTGCAAAAGCATTAATTGATTCTTCGCTTTGATCATCATTGTTGACAATTAAATGCCATATAGATGATAGACCTTTACACTGATCTATAATTTGTGTTGCATGTCATGAAGACAAAGACCACCCAAAATAAACAAAAAGAAAATTTGAAGCACTTTATTAGCTGAGCCCCGTGGCCACACTCTCCTGTGGGTCAGGAGAATGAATCCCCTGCTGAGGTGAAACAAAGAATTTTAAAGGAAGAAATCAAGGTCTGAGGGTGGAAAAGGGAGGGTGAGTTATAAAGTGTCCTTAACTTGGCTGTGGCATTCTGGGCAGGCAGAAACAGGGAGAGGAAGCCATCAAGCGTCCCTGGGATGCTTTGGGCACAGAGCACAGAGTCCTTGGAGCAAGCTGAAACAAGGCTACATGCATTATCTGCCGGGCACAGACAGTCAAGGCTGCAGCACAGCTGTGGTTGGCACGTCTCAGAATATCAGAAGTGGGATGGGGAAGGGAGCCGCCCACAGCTGGGTGTCTTAACATTTTAGATTTTGAGTCATAGGAAGGACATTTGGCACCTGGAATGCCTGCAATTAGAGGGAGCATCTGTGACCAGGGTCGGGGCATATAGAACAAGGTTTTACAATGCAGCAATCACAAAGTTTGTTATAGAAAGGGGGAGCAGAGTCAAGGGAGGTACAAAGTTTTGGTTAAACAAAAGTAAGAGCAAAGTTTGGACTAAACAAAAGCAAGAGCATAGTTTGTTTGGGGGCAGAAAGTCTTGTTTTAACTAGGGTAGGAGTCCAGTCAATTCTCAGTTTGAGCACTGGAGCACCTGGGGTAGTATTTTGTCTTTAAGGGGCATAGCATATTTTGTGGCTTATGATGGGGGGAGTGAAACAAAGTTTAACTCTTAACCTACTTCTAGCAAAGTGTAGGCAGCTTTATAAAGTGGAGTTACTCACGACTAGCTTATGACATTATACCTGCTTATAATAATTTGATACAATATTTTTGTTGCAAACTGAGGGGCTATTCTAATGCCTAAGGGCAAACAATATTGGAAATACATCAAGTTTTAGAAGATGAGTGATCTCTCCTTGATCCCTGCTGAGAATGGGGGGGGGGTGCTCAAGCAATATAGGGACAGATATGAGAGAGCTCCGTGTCATTCCTCCATTCTAATCGAGGAATGCCAGGGAAAAGTCATTTCTAGTACATCCCTCCCACCTCCTTTCTTAAGAAAAAGGGCAGGGCCAGCAAGATGGTTCAGCGGTCTAAAGCTCCTGCTTAGGAAAGCTTAGGCAACTGCAAGGACCACGGTTTGATCCCCAGCACAACATGCTGAGCCAGCCCCACCCCTAGGGCAGGCTGAGCGGGCCATAATAAGAAAAGAAAAGAAAAAGGGTAACTGTAGGCCTATGTTGTGGAGCCTCCTCACTTTTAAGTATTGACAATTCCTGCGCACATGCTTGAAACACAATGTGTGCAGGTAGTTCCTGCTCTGCGCAATGCTCCAGTCCTCAGAGGACAAGTTGCACCCACCATTACAAATAAAGAGCAGCCTCGTCATGCTGCTGTTCTCTCAACCATGGCTGCCCTGACATGAGGTTTTTCGTTGTTGTTTTTGTTTCTGTTTTGTTTTGTTTTTGTTTTTGTTTTTTTAAGCTGGCTCAGCCCACTTTGGAGGCAGGGCTGGCGCTGCATGTGGTGCCAAGGATGAAGGATGGAACCACAGTCCCCTGAGTCTGCCTAAACTTGCCTAAGCAAGTGCTTTAGACCACTGAGCTATCTTGAAGGCTCTGATTTAGTTTCTGTTGTTGTTGTTGTTGTTGTTATTATTATTATTATTATTATTATTATTATTATTTGTGCTTTTTAAGGAATTGCGTCCAGAGTGTTTAGGGTCTCACTATTAGATCGAACTCATAGTGAGCCATCTCTTGATAGCCTCCCAAGACCTCGGATTACAGGCGAGCACCGCCATACCTAGTCTCAACTGTGGTCTAAGCACGCCCTGGGGGCAGGGCTTGCTTGGCTGACCCTGGGGATCAACTCATCACCTGCTTGCAGAGTTTAATCCACTGAGTTACTTGGCCATCCATTGTTTTCACTATTAATTTTCAAGGCAACTTTCTAGGCTTTAAGTTTTCACCCCACCATACATATTTCTATTTTTAAGGAGGATACAAAAATAGTACTAAAACATAAAAATTGCAAGTGATACAAAATTTCACTTAACAAAGTAATATCAATTTCACAGTATTTGTTGGAATGCATAGTGTGGTCTTCCAACCAGTGATTCATATTACCAAATATATGCATGAAAATTTAGATGAAGAAGAAAAGAAAGAAATATATAAGAAATTAAGAACAGAAAAATAGAGAAACAATTTTAAAAGGAGAGAAAAAAAAGTTAAACGTTACCTATTCCTTTCAACAGACCAGCAGAAATGCACAGTACAGTTGTCCAGACTTTCCTGCTTGCATACATAGTTATATCTCCTTCTCCTGCCCCTCTCCTCTCCTTCTCCTCAACTCAGGAACTCCTTTTCAGTAAGCTCATTCCCCTTCCCCAGTATCTATGGTATCCCTCAGACTTCGTTTTCTTTTTCAGGTTCTCACACACCTCACCTTCTTGCAATCTGTTTTCACTCTGAATGGAGAATACCTGAAGCTGAAATGATTCACTTTTCACATAAATTAAATCTGGAGCAAAGTAAAATTTATTGTGGTTGTCATCATAGAGTTCAACCAGACACAGAAATTACTCTTTCTTACACTGTTTATTCTATTCAACAATTACTTAAAACAACAAATGCCTTGGGGTTGTTTTTTTTTTTTTGAGGCAAATACAAGCCACAGAGCTTACGTTTTTAAATATTTATTTAAATAAATAAGAAAAAATAGGAAAAATGAGAAATACAAAAAAGAAAGAAAAGAATTAGGGTAGGTGTCCCCTAAAGGGGAGGCTCAGGTAAGCCTGACCTTGTAGCTCCTGATATACAGAAGCGGAGATTCTGGCTTTTCTTAAAGTTTTCATTTCAGCATGAAGCAAAGTTTCTTTGAACGTTTCTCGTATGCTGCTCAAATGCATAGTGTTTTCTTGGGTACTTAAGGATGGCTTATTTTCTTCCCCATATAAAATTAAACCTCGTAAAAATCATTTGCGTCCTTATTTCTCTCTGGCATAGCTAAGGACAGAATGGAGGAATACTATATACCATAGATCCTCTTGTCAAGTCTCGAGTTCTCATAAACATGCCATGTTGGTTCTTGCGGAGGCATTGTTGCTGGTGAGCAAGTGGGATCGGTTATCAAAGTTAACCGGTTATTTATTTCTGTGAGCAGAAATAAATACAAGCCCGTGAACCACAGGACTCCAGTCAATCGGGCCATTGTACGCAATGAGAAAACTGAATGAAAGCTATTGCATTGTCATCTACATTTCAGCACAAATATTGAAGTAGGAATTGAGTAAAGAGCCTCTCCAATGATAGAAGGAAGCAAGTATTTTTTTATTTCTTTTTTTTTTTTTCATTTTAAAGAAGAAAGGGAAGCCGGACGTGGTGGCTCACGCCTGTAATCCCAGCACTCGGGAGGCTGAGGCAGGAGGATTGGTGCGAGTTCGAGACCATCCTGGGCTACAAGAGTGAGCTCAGGACCAGCCTCAACTGCATAGCGAGACCCTGTCTCAAAAAGACAAAAAAAAAAAAAAAAAAAGAAGAAGAAGAAGAAAGGGATAAAATAAAATCTCAAAATAAAGTAATAGGAGAGCAATAATGATGAGTGCATTGCTTTTCACTTTTAAGTTGTTATCAAGAAATCTGCATTTAACTGTCCAAATAATATTAGCAAATGAGTAAGAGATGTTGGGGAGATAGCCGTGTGATCTATGCACCTGCCAGATAGTGCAAGATCCCAAGTTTCATTGGTGGCACCACATGCTGTGCTGGCCCTAGAACCCTGGGTGCACTGTGCTGGCCCCAAAATCAGGTGTAGCGTGGCACACCTGTGATCCCAGCACTGGGGAGGCTGAGAAAGGAGGATCATTGCCAGTCTAAATTGTGTAGTGAGACACTGTATCAACTTAAAAAAGGAAAAAAAAAACTAAAAGAAATTAGTAGTACATCTTTTTTTTTCTTTTTTCCTTTTCCTTTCCTTTTCTTCATTCCTCCATCCATTTCTCCTTTTTTTTTTTTTTTTAAGTTTCTTCCCATTTTACAATATCTATTGTAAAATCTGGATCTTAATTATTCTTTCAGGTTCTCACACTAGGAGACAATATGTTGTTTATACATGCGAGTCTGCCTTATTTCACTTATGAATATGGTCTCAGGTTACATCCATTTACCAATAAAAGTCTCCAGCTTATCTCTCTTTATGGCTGAATAGTACTCCATTGTATCAAAAGACTATGTCTTTTATATCTATTCCTCTGTTGGTGGGCATCTGAGTTATTTTCAAGATCCAGTTATTACAAATTTCGCTGCTGTAAATATGGGTGTACATATTTTGCTGTGGTACTGTTTATGATTCTTCTGGAGAGGTATCTAAAGAAGAATAGGTGAGTCAAATAGGACATCTAATCATGGTATTTTGAGGAATTTTGACAAAGCACAGAATTTATTTATGAAAATTGCTATAGAAAACTGAAATACATAGTCTATCTTAATCTGGTAAAAGCTAGGTATGATGAGCCAGTTGCCAGCATCATATGAAATTGAGAAAAACTGACAGCATTCTCTCTAAAATCTGGAACAAGACAGGAGTACAAGTCTCCACTCTATTTCAACAAAGCTCTGGAAACTTTTGCTAGAGTGATTATACAAGAGAAAGAAATAAAAGAGAAACCGATAGGAAAGGAAGAAGGTACATTATTATTTGCAGGTGACATGGTACTCTACATAGAAGGTCCCAAAAATTCTACCAAAAATTGTGCTCTATGTAACATGCACATTCAGTAGCATAGCAGGATACAAATTCAACACTAAAACATCAATAGACTTCCTATACACAAATAACAAACTCTGAGAGAGAAATTGGTGAAACAACTCCTTTTACAATAGCATCCAAACAATGAAATAAACAGAAATCAACTGAACAAAGAATGTAAAAGAACTCTACATTGAAAACAAGTAACTTTGGTACACAAATCAAGTATTTAATAATATTCAAATTGACATTTTTCTACTTTATTTCCTTGAAATAGCTGCAAGGATCAACTTGCTTTGAAAATATTAATGTAAAGAGACTGAAAATGAAGAAGAATATGATCAGCCTAACTACCAATATACACATCACCTAAAAAAGAATTTTGAAAATGTTCCATTTCTCTTTTTTATTAGTTACAGGCCAGCGAATAAAAATTTCATTTATGTGAGTCATCTTATTTGTTGATTTGTTGTTGTGCAAGGGTTTAAATTATTAGACATTTTATATGTTAATTTATTTCCCATACCTAGATCTAAAAATGATATGCAATTTGGATATTGTTATTAATCTACATATTTGGCATTTATGTGTCAACTTTAATACAAGTTCTACTTGAGATATCAAATGTGATCCTTTAAGATTGGTGCCTAAATTTGGATAGCTGGGCTATACAAAGAAATACAGAAAAGAGAAAAAATATATTTCAAGCGATATGTACATGACATGTATCATAAACCAGAACAATATCAGTGGGACTAATCAACAAATATTTGATAAACTGTCTGTTCGAAAAGCATAAAGGTAGTCGTGTCCTTGAAAAAGGGGGTTTGCAAGTACCATGTATATTTCTCCCTCAATTTCCAAGTCCATTTCCATCAGAGTGTGAGGGAGTAAACCATGGAAATACTAAGCTACAACATAAGGATTCATCCTTACGCTTTGCCATTACAGCAAACAAATCGTATGTAAATGGCTTTTCCAAGAGTCTATTTCCTTGTTGACACATCAAATATCTAGAAGTGAGACAGCAATTTAAACAGTTTGATTGGACAACATTCCTTTCCAGAGTCCTTGTCTGCCTAACTTCAAAAAGGGGAAAAGTCATTTGCATAAAGAAACGTGCATTTACGGACTGTTATCTCAGTGTTTTTGTAAACTCTAGCAGCTTCAGAGCTAGCCACTATTACTGAACTTCTAATTTAAGTGCTTGAAAACCAAGTTATACATAGTACAAGATACATTTGCAAGTCCAAAGAATTTTTGTTATAAAAATTTTGTGGGTTACAGTACTAGTCAATGAGGAACTTCATTAAATAAATGGGTAAAAGTGTGAGGTTAATGTTTCTGATGAACATAGTGAGCTACACACACAAATCATCAAAAGAATTTAAAATTGATGCTGTGTTCACCACTAAGATGAAATTTAGTTGCATGAAAATACTCTTTGTAAGAAGAAAGCTAGGTATTTTTTTCCATCAAACATTATTATAAAAAAAATTCTGCATTTAGCCTTGAGCAGTTTGATTTGAAGCACGTAAGGAAGTCAACAGAAAAATCACCATCCATGCCATAAAGCCAAGCAATAAAAAGGTGTAAAAATAAGATCTGTATCACAAACATGAATATTTTAGTTTTTATGTGTTCCTTTTTTTTTTTTTTTTTAATACACGGAGGCATCTGAAAAAGATCACTTTCACAAAAACACTTTTCTTGAAATTTATTTACATACTCTCACTTTTTTACAGAATACTTCATGCAAAAATGATACTTTTGTCTCATTCAAAAAAATCCCATCATATTGTTCTGGCTCATGTAAGTACTGTACAGAAAGCTACTGAACACAACTTTTATGCGTTAACAAATCACCTAAAGGGACTGTAGGGCCGAAAGGGTCCTTAGACTATGTGATAAGATAAGGTAGTTACGTTAGTTTTGCTGTTTCTCATTAGTTTAATCTGATCAGCGATACCTTTACTGTGACCAACTGAATTTTAGTCAGTGTTCATTAACATTCACTTCTAAATCTCTAATGTTTCAAAGAAAGTATTTTGTTCTTCAAAATAATTATCCAAAAATATATCTCTCTAAAAGGAATTAAAATAAACCAGCTACCACTTACTACTTATGGAAATTTTAGCATAAAGGAGTTAGATTATTTAACCAGAAAAATAGGCATTATAAAAATAAAATTTAGGTTTTTGTTTGCTTGTTTTGTTGATGTTTTTAAGGATAACATGAATCAAATTCAGGACCTTGTGGTTGCCAGGAAAGTACTTATTCCACTGAGCTATCTCTCCAGCTCAAATCCAGTTATTTTTCTATATAATAATAATAATAATAATAATAAAGAATAATAAAGAATGACTGGGTAAAGCCGGACGTGGTGGCTCACGCCTGTAATCCCAGCACTCGGGAGGCTGAGGCAGGAGGAATGGTGCGAGTTCGAGACCAGCCTGGGCTACAAAAGTGAGCTCAGGACCAGCCTCAACTGCATAGCGAGACCCTGTCTCAAAAAGACAAAAAAAAAAAGAATGACTGGGACCATGTCTACATCCATAAAATAAGAAAATGATAGTTGATATCTGAACCATTTTGTTCTTCCCATATGCTTCACTTTTCCAGCTGAAAACCAGGGAGCCTTGCTCTTTCTCTCTCTCTCCCTCGCTGTCTGTCTGTTTGTCTGTCTCTGTCTCTCTGTCTCTCTTTCTTTCTTTCTTTCTTTCTTTCTTTCTGTCTCCATCTCTGTCTCTCCCTCGCTGTCTGTCTGTCTCTTTCTTTCTTTCTTTCTTTCTTTCTTTCTTTCTTTCTTTCTTTCTTTCTTTCTGTCTCTCTCTCTGTCTCTCTCTTTCTTTGTTACCAGGTCTCACTACACAGCTCAGACTCATAGTCTTGTCTCAGCCTTCCCAACCCTGGGATTATGGCTGTGTGCCACCACACCCAGTTTCAGTGGCCAGCATGCATACCCCCAGCATGAGACTGGCATTTCCTGTGGCACAGGGGCCAGAACCCAGGTCTTCCTATTTGCCAGGCGGGCACTAGGGTGCTGAGGTATCTCTCCAGCCTGAGGAATAGTCACCTCTGATGTCTCCTTGAAGATCACAAGTTGTGTTAATCAGCATTGGGTTTGTGTTGAGAAACTGACCAGTGGAAGGTCAGCTTCACCTCTTTGTCCTCGGAAACAGAGTATCAACACAGCATCAGTGAAACAGACACCAAAATACAGCAACAATTTAGTCCATTTGATTGTGCACTCGATAGAGAGAGCCATAATCTTATCAGGAAAAGTGATGCCTATGGATACTCTCAGGTTGAGGTATAATTTTCTAATTGTCTTATTCAAAGAAAAAGGTGAAATTCTTTTACAGAAATTGGCATAGGGGACTAAAGCAATTAAATATTAATGCAAAATATCTTTCAGAAATGGTAGTATGAAATCTAAACATCATAATTAAATAATCAATTGTGCTTGGAAAAATTTCACAAACTGAGATAAATTTTAGTAGGTAGTCACAATACATAATTTGAGGAGAATAAAAGTTATATTTTATTGTAAATTATTACAATTATTAAAAAGTTTTTATTTCTAATGTCTATCCATCTGTCTATCTATCTATCTATCTAGGTAGGTAGTTCAGTAACTTTTACTTAAAATGATTTCATGGTTTCCAGTGGCGAACAATATTTTAGGGTCCCTAGATATTTAAGTTATGATTAAGAAATTTCATCCAGTAAGAATAGGAGAACAATTTATCATAATTTGGGGAAATCACAAACTCAATAAGACAGTAGTAGAACGCTAAAAATAAGTTTGTAATAGAACTGTCAGTCATTATACACAAAAGATAAATTTAAAAAACTCACTGATGTCTTCAAGAGACATGCAAGATCAAAGCCAAAACTTCTGTGCATTTTGGGAGTGTTCCATAGCACAGACTTGATGAAGAAAAAATAAAGAAAACCCTAAATATAGAAATCTGGCTGGATGGAGCTGGGGGTATAGCTCAGCAGCACCGAGGCTGCCTGGCATGCATAAGATTCCGCGGAATCCTGGTAACTAAAAGAAAAAAAACAAGTCTACCTAGAAAGAAAGAAAGAAAAAAAGACATTTTCAAACTTTTTGTCCTTGATTTAAAAAATTCTTTCAGTAGAAAATTTTCCCTTTAAGTGGATTAAACCCATTTCTCAATAGCAGCATTTTCCAAAGGCTCAGTTGCAAAGTCAGTGGCTTTGCATTGGTAATTTTATTTAGTAATTGTATCCTCTCAAGCAAGACTGCAACCTCCTTAAATGTCAACTCTTTTAGTCCAAATGTGGGAGAAGAAGAATCTCAGGATTGTTCCAAGAAGTGTGAAGTAATCTCTTTAAACCACGTATAAAAGATAGTGGTCACATTTATATCTTTATGTATCACTCCTAGTATCTTTCATTACTTCAAGATTAAAAGAAAATGAGCCAGATATGGTAACACAGTGCTGTAATCCCTGGACTTGGAGGACTGAGATAGGAGGACTGCTTGAGCCCAAACCTTCAATGCCAGCCTAAACCACACAGTAAGAATCCTTCCGGAAGGAAGGGAAAGAGCATAGAAGGGAAAGAGGGAGAGAGCCGGGGGAGGGAGACGGGGAGGGAGGGAGCAAAGAAAAAAATATGGAACATGTGAGTCGATATTTTCATGATAATCCAGTAATCATTTTCCTGGCATCTCCTTGGCCACAGTTTGAAAATCAGAAGTACTCAAGAAATGACATGACCAGTGATTGCAGCAGAATGAAAGACAGGGCACTCTGACTGCTGAGAAACTGCCATGATGTGGAAAGGTCTAATGAACAAGCAACGCGTGCTTAAAATCTTAATCATACTTAAAATCTTTTATTTTATTTTAAAAAGGGGAAAAAACAATGAACACAAATTCAAAACAAGATAATAGGAAATTAACAATGGTTATTATATTGCATATCTTTATTTTTTTCAAAGTTCTTGCTCTGCTTGCCAGACAGAGGCATGTAGGATTCATCAGACAATATAAGCGTTGTTTCTTTCAGTGAATTAATAGAAATTAGTAGTATACTTATCGTATAATTATCATAGATATGTAATATAATATAGTATAACATAATAATTATCTATCTGTCTGTCTGTCTGTCTATCTATAACATTTTCCCCCTTCCTTCTTTATGCTTTTCCTCCTCCCAGTTCTTCTTTCTTTTTGAGCAGTTTCTTTCCTTTTCACCAGAGAACCAAAAGCTATAATACTTAAAATCTTTAAGCCTTGATTTTTCCAGAAAAGCAGTATGGAGCTTGGCTGTACAGTAGAACTGATCTCGCTTTAAAATCGAGATTTTTGTTTAAATAGTAGTGCAATAATTATTATTTATTATAGAGTAAACTAAACAGCATGTATTTGCCTTGTCCCATTTGATTTCATTATTTTACTTATTTTATATATTTCCAGAATCTGAGAATAAGAGAAGCGTTCACTATGCCATCATTCCTAAGCTCATGTTGAACCCGTCTTTGCAATGATGAAGTTCAACAGAAAAAGATAAAACTTCCCACCCTTATAATTCCCACACTTCATAGCAGAGTCAATTCAAATAAAATATATGCTGTGTTGGTGGATGGTTCGTTTCTTTGGAGAATTCCAAGACAAATTTCCTGAAGAAAACAAAAAAGAAAAAAGTTTCTTGGAAAGTTGATGTAGAAGAGGAAGTCAGTCCTGATGGGGAATAGCACTCCACTTGGTGAAAGCGGCAATGCAAAATGTTCAAGGAGGAAGAATGAGGTCGACAGAAGAGAAAATCATAGCCCATGAGGTCCACAGTCCCAGGAGAGGAGGCTGCATAGAGCTCTTCCTCCACATCTGTGCTAATCTGACTAAGACGGGAAGTCATCGGATGAGTAGACACAGTAGGTAGACAGATACAGACAAATACGGACACAAGATCATTCTGGCCTTTGCGTTGAAAATGGAATAAAGGGGTCAAACCTGAAGGCAGCCAGAAGCCTCCCACTGCTGAACTCAGGCAGATGCCCGTGGTGGCTGCAAGAGCAGACGAGTACAACGTGAGAGAGGAGACCTGGATGCCACTTCTGGAGTCCCAATAAAAAAAGCAAGAAAAAGATGCAGGTTCCCTTGTTCACATTTCGATATGAATCTGTTATTTATTTTTCTTTTTTACATTTTTTATGTGTTTTGAAACACACAGGATTTCTATCCAGATGCTCCTGCAAAGCTTCCTATGCTCTGAACTGTGGTTTTGGGGTGGTGACTGCATCATAGAGATGTGACAGCCAGTAGGGGGTCTTAATGTGGCATAGGGAGGTGAGGCCTCCCAGGGTCTTCTCCATTACCTCCCTGTATATATACAAATATATATATATATATATATATATATATATATATATATATATGGTTTGTGTCTAGTTGTCCCCCCAAAGCATGACACAGCCATGGAGTGGGGACTTCTAGAGTTTGAGACTAACTCATGATCCACTGGGATTATAGATCTTAGTACTGCTGGGATTATGGGTGTGGTCTAAGTCAGAGAGTCTGAATATAGTGTAAGAAAGACAGAGCAACAGGCTCTCTCTCTCTCTCTCTCTCTCTCTCTATATATATATATATATATATATATATATATATATATA
>PVJA010046219.1:0-15225 GCA_004027025.1 Myocastor coypus | reverse complement strand
ATTAGTGAGATTTTTTTTGTTGGTGGTTTTTGTTTTGGCTTTTCTGAGACGGTCTCACTATAGTTCAGGCTGGCCTTGAATTCACTGTGATCTTGCTGCCTCACCCAAGTGCTGGAACTACAGGTTGGTACTACCACTCCATTTCCTGAATTCATTTACTACCCCAGATTTTTCTGTACATAAGTGCTAGAACAAATGCTACAGATAACTTTTTATAAATAGCTTTGCCAAAATTTAATAAATTTTAGTAACTGTGTGCTTATTTCTAGGAGCTAGAGTAAGACAGTCATAGCATAGTCTTTCCCAGCACATTGTATAATTCTAGCAACATGCTTTTGTCTGTTCTGCTGTTTTCATCATTAAAAATATAAGAACATCTGTTCACCTCTTTATCCTGTTGTCTTCGATATTGCAGTTGGAAAAACTTCAAATCATGCAGTAGTTCTTGCCCAACTCTTTACTCAAGGGAAGTGCTACGGATTACATGCCTTTGTTGTACCTATTCGTGAAATCGGAACCCACAAACCTCTGCCAGGTAAGGATTATCGTCTGATGGTTTGGTAAAAATTAAACTGAGCATTTTCTCTGCAAAAATTGTAAGGTTCTATATGAAACAGGAATAAAGGCCAAGACTTCAAGAGCATAAGTATCTCATGCCTTTATTGTCATCTGTGGTAGGTATTACTGTGGGAGACATTGGTCCTAAATTTGGTTATGAAGAGATGGATAATGGCTTCCTGAAGATGGACAACTATCGTATTCCCAGAGAAAACATGCTGATGAAGTATGCCCAGGTATATTTATGTAAGGAACAGGAACAGGATGCCTATTGAAGGGTTGCAATGAGACTGGGACAATATATGCTTTTAGGTGACAGTACTTTTACTTTTGGGGCTTCTTTTATTGTCATAGTAAAATTGGAAGCAGTTCATCAGGATGAAAAACCTGACCTGGCAAGGGGTGAAGACACATCAGTGAAAATCAGATTGCTAGGCTTTACCCCACAGTTACTGACTCAGTAGGTCAGAGTAGGGACTGAGTTTCAATATGTCAGATAGTCAGCCGTCATCTGATGCTGCCATTCTAGGGCCTATACTTTGGAGAATGGCTGAACTGCCACTTTGCTTACACTAGGAAACACCAGTGCCCTCTCATTGTTCTAGGTGAAGCCTGACGGCACATACGTGAAACCTGTGAGTAACAAGCTGACCTATGGGACCATGGTGTTCGTGAGGTCCTACCTCGTGGGAGAAGCAGCTCGGTCTCTATCCAAGGCATGCACCATTGCCATCCGATACAGTGCTGTGAGGCACCAGTCTGAAATCAAGCCAGGGTAAGGGTAGGGGCTGAGGAGGACCTCAGTACTAGAGACTGACATTGACCTCGTTCACACACCCATATTCTCAGTCATGGGTGGAAAAGATGCATTGTTACACAAAAACAGTTTGGGTGCTACTGAAAGGATGCTGTTATTTAGTATCTTGGTTTCCTTTATTTAAGAAGAAAGATGGAAATAACAACCTGATCCCTTCCTTCTTCAGGCCTGCCAGATAAACACAGTATTGCTGAGCCACAACCAGCCTTTTGCAATATAAGAAAAAGAGCCAGGCACAAGGCCTCATGTCTATACTATAATCTCAGCACTCTGGGAGGCTAATTCAGGAGGATCAAACATTTAAGTCAATTCTAGACACTAGGGATCAAAAATTTTAAGCCCAGACTAGTCAGCTTAGTGATTTAGTGAGACACTATTTCAAAATTAGGACATAAAAGGAAAAGCTGGCTTAGGATATAGCTCAGTGTGAAGCCCCTACATTCAATTTTTCAGTAGCATCTCCCCTGCCAAAAAAATAAGTACAACTAAACTTGATTCCCTTAAAGAATAGAGAGACCACACCCGGAGTTGTAAGTTTGGAGTTGAGTGCTTGCCTAACATAGGAGGTTCTAAGTTGGTTCATCAGCACAGCAAAAAAAAAAGGGTGGGGAGGGGAGTTAAAAGCTAATTGTTGGGAACCAGGCTGTGGTGGTACACACCTGTAGTCCCAGCACTTAGGAGGCTAAGGCAGGAAGATTAGTGGGAGTTTGAGACCAGCCAGGGCTACAGAAATTGAGCTGAAGGCCAGCCTGAACTACATAGTGAGACCCTATCTCAAAAAGACATACATACATACATACATACATACATACATAAATGCTGACTGTTGAGGCCAGGATGATAGTTCAGTGGCATAAGTGCCTGCCTGGCAAGTACAAGGTCCTGAGTTTGTTCCCTAGTACTGCAAAAAAAAGCAAGCAAGAAAGAAAGAAAATAGCCAGGCGTGGTGGCTCACGCCTGTAATCCCAGCACTTGGGAGGCTGAGGCAGGAGGATCGGTGCGAGTTCGAGACCAGCCTGGGCTACAAAAGTGAGCGCAGGACCAGCCTCAACTGCATAGCGAGACCCTGTCTCAAAAAGACAAAAAAAAAAAAAAAGAAAGAAAGAAAATAGAAAAGCAAGCTATTGTTAAAAACTTCTTTTTGTTTTTCTTTTTTTTTTCCCCCCAGACATTTCACTGTACAGTTCAGACTGGCTTTGAACTCACTTTGTAGCCCTGGCTGGCCTCAAACTCACAGTAATCCTGCCTCAGCCTCCCACTACTCCCACCACACCCCAAGTGTTAATTCTTAACTCTTAAAAATAATCAGCACTGAAAAAAAAAAAAAATCAGCACTGGATGGGTATAGTGGCACACATTTGTAATCCCAACACTTAAGTGGCTTAGGCAGGAGGATAATTGCAAGTTCAGGGCCAGTATGGGCTACAGAGTGAGGCCCCATCTCAAAAAGCACTATGAGCCTTGCATAGTGACACCCACCTGTAATCCCAGCACTCTGAAAGGCAGAGGCAGGACGATCCCAAGTTCAGGCCCAGCCTGGGCAACTTAGTGACTTAGTGAAATACTATATCAAAATAATGAAAGCCTCAGCAGACAGCCCAGTATAGAGGCCCTATGTTCAATCCTCAGTTCTCTTCTGCACATACAACATCACACATTGCATCTTCTCTGAGCTTGTGGTCAGAGTCCATTTTACTCAGTTATGTGGTGTGCCACTCTTTAACATAGTATTCTTCAAAGTTTAAGTAGCTTTTTTTTTTTTTTTTTTTTGTCTTTTTGAGACAGGGTCTTGCTGTGCAGTTGAGGCTGCCCTTGAGCTCACTTTTGTAGCCCAGGCTGGTCTCGAACTCGCATCGATCCTCCTGCCTCACCCTCCAGAGTGCTGGGATTACAGGTGTGCACCACCACACCCGGCTTTAAGTAGCTTTTTTTTTTTTTTTAATTTTTTCTTGTTTCAGAGCCTTTATTTGTCTATTCACTCATTTCTATGGCCAGCCCAGCCCACCCCAAGGGCAGGCCTGGCGCAGCATGTGGTGCCGGGGATCGAACCACGGTCCCTGAAGCTGCCCAAGCTTTCCCAAGCAGGCGCTTTAGACCACTGAGCCATCCCACCGGGCCCTTTAAGTAGCTTTAATTGGAATTTTTTGGTTTGTTTTTTTCCTTTTTTGGTGTTTTGGGTTTTTGTTTTGTTGTTTGTCTGCTTGTTTTAGACAGTCTCACTTTGCAATCCAGGCTGGCCTCTAACTCACTATGTAGCCCAGGCTGGCCTCAAACTCTTGTGGAGCGCTGCCTGAGCAGCTCTCCTTGAAAGAAAAGTGACTGTCTCCATTTTGACTGAGCCTGACCCTATTCCCTTGTATTGAAATGCACAGAGCTGGCTAGGACTTCTCATTATCTCTCAATTGGCCTTAAGCAGTATGTATTGGTCTAGCTGAGGTGCTGGTGGTAATTTTTGAAGATGGCACGTGTGTTTCCCTGATAACAGGACAAAGAGCTAATGCTCCACGGTGTCAGCTGGGATCAAGCCTCGAGATAGAGGCTGTGACTTCCTGGGGCTTGAAAGATTACACATCAGAACTGAAGCACCAGATCCCCAAAATCTCATTGTCCTTTCAATTGGCCTTATTTGTCTAGCTGAAGTGCTGCTCGTAATTTTTGAAGATGGTATGCGTGTTTCCCTGACAACAGGATGAAGAGCCAGTGCTCCACGTTGTCAGCTGGGATCGAGCCTTGAGATAGAGGCTATGACTTCCTGGGGATTGAAAGATTACACAGCAAAGCTGAAGTACCAGACCCCAAAATACTAGATACTATCTCAATAGCATAATGCAAATTACTTCCTTTGCATATCTGAATATGGTGGAGGTCGACAGTGTTCACCTTCTTCCCACAATTCCCTTTCACAAGCCACTCCCCCTTCTCCAATGAATAAAACCTGAGTGCAGCCCTGGGTCCCTATCTTGGTTCCGGACATCCATCTTCATGGCGGGACTTAGGGCCCCTTGGCTCCCCAATAATTATATATATGTGTCTTAGTGTCTTTGTTATCACCGTGGGTTGCACTAGGAGTGGTAGATTGGAATTAACTGGGTGGAATTCCAATAACATGGTTTTAGGATTGTAGAGATGAGAACCAAGAAGGGATTCCAACAAACTGTAATCCTGCCACTGACTCCCAAGTACTAGAGTTACAGGCTTGCACTTCCATATCCAGGTTAACTTTATGATCTTACATAGAAAAAGAACCTAGACTTCAACTGAATATCTGTCACTTAGGTGTTGTAGTCTCAGATTCATGGTACTGGGAATAGAACTCAGGACTTGGCACTTGCCAGGCAGGCAAGCTATCTCCCTAACCCTCAGTTTTTTGGGTTTTCTTTTTTTTTGCTTTTTGAGACAGAGTCTCACTATGCAGTTAAGGCTGGCCTTGAGCTCACTTTTGTAGCCCAGGCTGGTCTCGAACTCACATGGATCCTCCTGCCTCAGCCTCCCGAGTGCTGGGATTACAGGCGTGTGCCACCACGCCCGGCTGGGTTTTCAAGATATGATTTTGGGGGCCAGGGAGATAGCTCAGGGACACAAGTACTTGCCTTGCAAATGCGAGGTCCTGAGTTTGATCCCTGGTTCTGAAAAAAAAAATACAGGTTTGTTGTGTTGCTCTGGCTAGTCTTGAATTTATAATCCTCCTGCCTGTGCCTCCTGAGTGCTGGGATTATATATGTGTGCCACCATGCTCAGCTTATCCTCTTAGTCTCCCTATCTATAAAATGAAGATAATAACAGTAGCTATCAAATGGGGTCTTTATGAGGATTAAGTTAATATTTTAAAGGGCTTAAGACTACAACTTGGCATATAAAAGTTTTGTATAAGCATTTACTTATTATTGCTTCTTTTTCTACATGATTTAGTGAACCAGAACCACAGGTTTTGGATTTTCAAACACAGCAGTATAAGCTCTTTCCACTCCTGGCTACTGCCTATGCCTTCCAGTTTGTAGGCAGGTATATGAAGGACACCTATTATCGGATTAATGAGAGCATTGGCCAAGGGGATCTGAGTGAACTGCCTGAGGTACGTGTTTGGTCACATTTACTTGGGGGTACCCTTCTGTTTCATGCATATACAATTCCCCAAGGAAACTACATGCTAAGATTTCCTTAAAAGAATTATAGGGGGCCCGGCAGGATGGCTCAGTGGTCTAAAGCTCCTGCTTAGGAAAGCTTGGATGGCTGCAGGGACCGCAGTTCAATCCCCGGCACATGCTGCGCCAGCCCTGCCCTCGGGGCGGGCTGAGCTGGCCATAAAAATAAACAGACAAACAAAAGTTCTGAAACAAGAAAATAAATAAATAAATAAATAAAATTTTAAAATTCTTCAAAAAAAAAAAAATCTGGGCGTGGTGGCGCACGCCTGTAATCCCAGCACCCGGGAGGCTGAGGCAAGAGGATCGGTGTGAGTTCGAGACCAACCTCGGCTACAAAAGTGAGCTCAAGGCCAGCCTGAACTGCATAATGAGACCCTGTCTCAAAAGGACAAAAAAATTTTAGGTATTGTTAGAGCTTTCTGATTCAGAGTGGACCAGATGTGAAAATTTTGATATTTTTTTTCTTTTGTTTTCTTTTCCTTTTATGTTGTTTATTTATTTATTTGTTATTTTGTTGTTTTATTTTTTGAGGCAGGGTTTGGCTATGTAGTTCAACCTGGTCTTAGACTCACTGTGTGCCCCAGGCTGGCCTCAAATTTGTGGTGACCCTCCTGCCTCAACTTCCTGAGTGCTGGGATTATAGGCTTGTGCCACCATACCTGGCAAGACAGCGTTTTTAACTGGAGAGTCTTGAAAAATAAAACTGTTGGGCTGAGGAGATAGCAGGCACAGGACTTACTTGGCAGGCACAAGATCTTGAGTTCAATTCTTGGTACCCCAAAAGGGAGACGGCTATAAAAAGTATTGAAATATATTGCTCATTTGTCAGAGGAGGACAAAAAGAGTGACTGCCAAGTGAAACAGTTCCTCAGGGAATATGGACACACTGCTGATTTACACTGGTTATCATGTGCAGCAACCAGGCAGAAAGTTCCATTGGAAGAACATGCATTCCTTCTCATAGGGACTCAGATGCCAAGCCCCACAGTTGTATTCACAGCCTCTGCTTGTCTCCTCAGCTGCATGCTATCTCCGCCGGTCTTAAGGCTTTCACCACCTGGACTGCAAACACTGGTATCGAAGAGTGTCGGCTGGCTTGTGGTGGGCATGGCTATTCGCATAGCAGTGGTATTCCAAATATTTATGTCACTTTCACCCCAGCCTGCACATTTGAGGGAGAAAACACCGTCATGATGCTACAGACAGCCAGGTGAGAATCACAGTGTCCCATTGCCATGCTTCCTTGTCACATGTATGAGTGTGTTTGTCTCTGAAAAGTATAGTTCTGTTTTCATCTTGACTCACTGACTTGATCTTGTGGTCAGACTAGCGAGTATAATATAGCTGTCACATGGCCTACAGTCATTTTAGAGTCAAATTATGAAAAGCACATGTCCTGGTGATTTTTAGGTTCCTGATGAAAAGCTATGACCAAGTACATTCAGGGAAGCTGGCATGTGGCCTGGTGTCCTACTTGAATGACCTACCTAGTCAGCGCATCCAGCCACAGCAGGTGGCAGCCTGGCCAACCGTGGTGGACATCAATGACCCTGACAGCCTGACAGAAGTATACAAGCTTCGTGCAGCCAGGCAAGTTTACCCTCAATGCTAGAAGGCAGCCCTGGACTCTGGAGATTGGGGCAGGTGGGGAGGCAGGTAGATGAGAGCAGGTGTGGACATTGTAGGTCATTTCCTCAGATCTCTACTTTTCCTTAACTTTTTAACAGATTAATAGACATTGCCGCTAAAAACCTTCATGCTGAAATGAGTCGCAGGAAAAGCAAGGAAGTAGCATGGAATCTAACTTCTGTTGACCTTGTTCGAGCAACTGAGGTCAGTGGCGTTTCTCTCCCATCCTTCTGCCCTTCCCCTGTTATTTCCTGGTCACAGTGTTAGATCAATCCCCAGTGTTCTTCACTGCTATTCTTTTTAAATAGGCACATTGCCATTATATAGTAGTCAAGCTGTTTGCCGATCAACTCCTAAAAGTCCAAGATAAAGCCGTCCATGCCGTCTTGAGGAATTTGTTTCTCTTATATTCTCTCTATGGAATTAATCAGAAGGCAGGAGATTTTCTTCAGGTCAGTGGGCTTTTTTTGTTTGTTTTGTTTTGTTTTTAAGAAAAATAGTTGCCCTTATTTTATAGTTTATGTATATTAATACCTGTCTAAATGCATATTTTAGCCGGGCGTGGTAGCTCACGCCTGTAATCCCAGCACTTGGGAGGCTGAGGCAGGAGGATTGGTGCGAGTTCGAGACCAGCCTGGGCTACAAAAGTGAGCTTAGGACCATCTTCAACTGCATAGCGAGACCCTGTCTCAAAAAGACAAAAATAAAAAAATAATAATAAATGCATATTTTTTGTTATTTTGGTTTCTTTTAGGGAAACATCATGACAGGGTCTCAGATTACCCAAGTAAACAAGCATATGTTGGAGTTGCTCACTGCAATCCGCCCCAATGCTGTTGCATTGGTTGATGCATTTGATTTTAAGGATATGACACTTGGCTCTGTTCTTGGCCGTTATGATGGGAATGTATATGAAAACTTGTTTGAGTGGGCCAAGAAATCTCCACTGAACAAAACACAGGTAACAAAACAAACAAACAAACAAAAAACTTTCCATTTTGGGGGGATGGGATGTTGTTTTGTTTTTAAGTCAGGGTCTTGCTGTGCAGTTTAGTCTGGCTTTCAACTCATTTTGTATTCTAGGCTGGCCTTGAACTCTCAGCAATCCTTCTTCCTCAGCCTCCCGAGTGCTGGGATTGGAGGTGTGCACCACCGCTTTCACTTCTTTCTACCTTCTGAAGATCTTCATTTGCCCTTTTGTACTCCTGGGCATCTAGTCCAGGCTTCCCCCCATCCCCTCTCCTCCCAATCCCCACTCCCCGTGCTAGGAAAGCTACACTGAGCCACACCTCAAGCCCACAAAGTTCTTCATTTATTTATAAAACAGGAGAGGCCTCCACAAAGCAGTTCTTCTGTATAGGCTCCAAAAGCTCTGAGTCCACTTAATTTGAGCAGTAGGTTCAGAGAGAAGCTGGGTCATTCAATAGTAAGTAGAATTAGCATTTCCTTGATTTTTTTTTTTCCCCCACTATGGATTGAATCCAGATCCTTTGCATTGAGCTATATCCCCAACCCTTTTTTTTTTTTTTTAAAGAATTTTTTATTTTATTTTTTTTTCTCGTTTCAGAACTTTTGTTTGTTCATTATTTTTATGGCCGGCTCAGCCTGCCCTGAGGGCAGGGCTGCTGCAGCATGTGGTGCCGGGGATCGAACCGCGGTCCCTGCAGTCGCCCAAGCTTTCACTTTCCTAAGCAGGCGCTTTAGACCACTGAGCCATCTTGCCGGGCCCCCCCCCAACCCTTTTTTATTTTTTTATTTTTTTTATTTTTTTGGTGGAACTGGAGATCAAACTCAGGACCTTGCACTTGCCAGGCAGGCACTCAACCCTTTTTTTGAACTCTTTTTATTATTATTTGGTACAGGGTCTCACTGCACAGCTTCGCAGTGATCCTCCTGTCTCGGCTTCCCTCAGCACTGGGATTATAGGTGTGCAACACCACAACTGGTTTCAGGGCCCGCACAGCACACCCAGGGTTCTGAGGCCTGCAGGGCATGTCGCACCAGGGATTGAAGCCTTTCATTTGCCAGGCAGGCACTTAGACCACTGAACTATTTCCCAAGCCCCCCCCCCAAAAAAAAAAAAAAAAAATTTTTTTTTGAAGCAGGTTCTCATTAGGTAGCCCAGGCTGAGCTAAATTTGCACTCCTCCTGCCTTAGCTTCCCATGCGCTGGGATTAGAGGCATCTGCCACCACACTCAGCAAAGGACTCTATACTAAGCAGCTGTCCCATCACTAATGTAAAATACCTAACAACTGCAATTTATAAAGGAAGAGGAATTTATTTTGGCTCAGTTTTAGTGGGTTTGTTTTATGGCTGGTCACCATGTGGCACTACATTATGTCAGAAGGGTGCTGAAGTTATAGCTAGTAAGCAGTGAGAAAGGAGCCAGTGGCAGTAATGTACCCTCAGGGACTCGCCTTTTCTAAACAGGCCCCATTTCCTAACAGCACATTCAACTACTGAATTCATCAAGGATGAATCCATTGATGATCATAAGCACCCCAGGATCACTAGTCAATCCCCCAAATACATGAGACTTTTGGGGGACATTTGTGATCTAAACCATATAGCTACAGCCTGTGATCATCACAGGAAGCTGAGGCAGAAAGATTGTGAATTCAAGGCCAGTCTGGATCATGCAGCAAGAATTTGTCTTCAAAAAAACAAGCTCTTAGCCGGGTGTGGTGGCTCACGCCTGTAATCCCAGCACTCGGGAGGCTGAGGCAGGAGGATCAGTGCGAGTTCGAGACCAGCTTGGGCTACAAAAGTGAGCTCAAGGCCAGCCTCAACTGCATAGTGAGACCCTGTCTCAAAAAGACAAAAATAAATAAAAAATAAATAAATAAATGCCACACTCATTTTTGCCGGGCGTGGTGGCTCACGCCTGTAATCCCAGCACTCGGGAAGCTGAGGCAGGAGGATTGATGCGAGTTCGAGACCAGCCTGGGCTACAAAAGTGAGCTCAGGACCAGCCTCAACTGCATAGCGAGACCCTGTCTCAAAAAGACAAAAAAAAAAAAAAAAAAAAAAAAACAAGCTCTTTTACATGACAAACTGCTTACCAGTGTTTCTCCTCCCCGCTTCTCTGCAGGTCCATGAATCTTACCACAAGTACCTGAAGCCCCTGAAATCCAATCTCTGAGGTGTCATAAGGCCATGTCTAATCTGTTCCAGAAAGCAACTATATGCAGCATCTACTTCCTGATGTGAAAGACTGCACCGACTCTACCAAATTCACATAGCTGCAGAACAAATGATAAATTCACCTTGTTCTCTTTTATAAATGAAGAAAAGAACGAGCAGATTTCATAGATTAATTGAAAAAAGGATGTTTTAAGTGCAATTAATACTGAAAGAGCTGTCAAGCATTCAGAAAATATTAAGAAACAGTGACGTACTGTAATGCTGCCGATACCAGCAGGCATGACTTTTGATAACTAGTAGAACTTAACTACTTAGTACTTAAATCTGTTTTCTTTTTCCTCGGTACTTATTTTCACATTTTAATTGCTAATCACTGGCTGTGTGTTTTTAGGGATAAGAGATTGAGACAGGCTCTCCCTATATAGTCCAGGTGGGCCTTGAACTCACAGGGCTTCTCAGCCTCAGTGTTGGGATTATAACTGTAGGCTACCACATCCAGCTCAAGCAAAAGTATTTTTGGGGGGGCAGTGGGAACGACCTTTCTGTGATATCCTACAAAATGATCTACCACTCATTCCACTGGCCTGGCTAAAACACAGGACTGTAGAGGGATTGGGAAGGTCTAATACAAAACAATATGGATGTGTGTGTGCAGCCTGCTTCCCTCTGTAGATGCTCTTAACTGTCATGGTAGCATTTTCCAACAAGAGAATCCCTTCAGCTCAGGCCTTCTCTAGGACCATTGTCTTGTGTGGTTAGAATTACTCATTTTGGCCAGGTGTGGTGCTGCCCACCTTTAATCCCTGCACTGGAGAGGCTGAGGCAGGTTTACCATGAGTTCAAGACTGGCCTGCATTACATTGTGAGATCTTGCATGTGTGTATATATATATATCCACCTGAGGGATCTCCAGTTGTAACTGTAGTAACATTGTGATTCCTTTGTCTTCTACTTGGGTAACAACTTCTCGGGAACCTCAAGCAGTGGTGTTTGATCTCCTTCCCATTTTCTTTTGCCCTTCTGTAAAGCAAATAATGAAGAGACAAGAAAAAAAATCATTCCTAGTGAAGTACAATAATTAAAGGACATGCTTCCAGCTGTGGCACTGCTGTAGGTTTAATGACCTTATTAACCAGATTTCCTAGGATATTCCAGATCTTAAATATTTTGTCATAGTGGAAGAAGCCATTAAAATGCTTGAAGGTTACAAAGAATTTGACCTGAAAAGTTTTCAAAAGTCTATTTGGTGGGGGCTGGGGAGATAGCTCCGTGGCACAAGTGCCCAAGTGCAAGGTCATGAGTTTGAACCCCAGTCCCACAAAGAAAAAAAAAGTCTATTTGGTGGCACTTGCCTGTAATCTCGGCTACTCAGGAGGCTGAGGCAGGGTCATGAGGCCAGCCTGGACAGTTTAGAAGGGCTGAGCATTTAGCTCAGTGGTGAAGTGCTTACCTAGAATACATGAGGCCTTGAGTTCATTCTATAGTCCCCAAAAAACAAAACATTCAGACCACCTTTTATACCCAGAAATAATATGGAAAAACTTTGATATGTCATGTGTTCTGATTTTTGATTCAGAAAGTATAATCATTGATGTTGTGGCTAAAGGATAAATGGAAGTTCCATAGATTCTTATTTAATATCTGGCTTTGTATAGATTTGTGAGCTTTATCTGAGCTGCTGAATTGTCCTTTCAGTTCAGATCTCATGTACAGAATTCTTCTATACTCCCAGCACTCGGGAGGCTGAGGCAAGAGGATCGGTGTGAGTTCGAGACCAGCCTGGGCTACAAAAGTGAGCCCAAGGCCAGCCTGAACTGCATAGTGAGACCCTGCCTCAAAAAGACAAAAAAAAAAAAAGAATTCTTCTATACTTAAAAATTAAAACATGCACCTCTTAATGATTATCTTAAAATCAGTGTAAAACATGTCACTTGATTTCTTTTTTGACCCATTAACTATTCATGTGGCATCTGTATCATGAAGTCAGTTGCACTAGAATCAGTCCTGAGAATATAATTCAGTGAAAACAGTTTCTGTCTTAGCACTTGACATAAAATCTGTCCCAGGGATGCTGGTAATATGCGACTTTTAGATTACAACATTGGTACTGTTTGCTAACACAGCCTTAATCTTTTCCCTGAAAGAACCAATGACTGTGTTAAGTTTGAAGATTATTACTGGTTGTATGTGGTAGTAGTTCAGAATCTGAAATAAGTAATTTCAATCTCAATGACTTAATCTTTTAAATGGAAATTATTTCAGAATTAATGTTTACTTACAGATGAGTATTTGTGGACAGAATTTGATAGTGTCTGAACTGACCTGTCTGATTGGCACATAGATCTGGAAATTGTCTTAGCAGGCTTGAAAAAAACTGTAGACAAGCCAGGCGTGGTGGCGCTCGCCTGTAATCCCAGCACTCGGGAGGCTGAGGCAGGAGGATCGATGTGAGTTCGAGACCAGCCTGGGCTACAAAAGTGAGCTTAAGGCCAGCCTGAACTGCATAATGAGACCCTGTCTCAAAAAGCAAAAAAAAAAAAAAAAACTGTAGACACTACAGAGCTACCTTCAATCCAGCACCTTGAAATTTATTTAAAAAATAAATCTGACATTTGATACTAGTATTTTTATTAACATTGGAATGTTTTGTCTTGAACTTTTTCAGTGTAATCAGAGAATAAAGCTACAGTAAAATCATACTTATGTGCCCTTTTGAAAGATGTCACATATTTAAACATAAATTTAAGTCATAAAGGAATTAAAAATAGAGGTTTAGAGCCCGGCAGGATGGCTCAGTGGTCTAAAGCGCCTGCTTAGGAAAGCTTGGGCAGCTGCAGGGACCACAGTTCGATCCCCGGCACCACATGCTGCGCCAGCCCTGCCCTGAAGGCAGGCTGAGCTGGCCATAAAAATAAATAAACAAACAAAAGTTCTGAAAGAAAAAAGAAAAAAAAATAGAGGTTTAACTATGGGAGTCAATTGAGATTTCTCAAAAAAAAAAAAAAAAAAATGGAAATGCCACTCAACTCAGCTTTTTCCCATCTCACTATCTTTCCCAAAAGAGTTAGAGATATTTTAATGATACATGCTTACCCATACTTTGTTTTGTTGTGCTTGTTTTGAGACAGGGTCCTGCTATTCAGTTCATATGGGCCTTGAGCTCACTATGTAACCCAGGCTGGACTTGGACTCCTGCCTCAGCCTCTTGGGTGCTGTCATTACAATGTGCACCACCACAACCAACCAAGGGAAATCTTTCTTAAATGGAAAGATCAGAGATGGAACAGTAAAGAAGGGAAAGGGGTGTTAAAGGTTATGTGTTACACATATCAAAACAAGAAATAATGTACTGCCAACTATACTAATAAAATTTTTAAAAACATAGGCATGGTAGCAGATACGTATAATCCCAGCTCTGGGAGGCTGAAAACAGGATCACTAAAGTCCAAGCTGCATAGTGAGACCCTGTACCAAATACATACATACATACATACATACATACATACATACATACATACATAAAACAGGTTTGTTGGGTGTAAGTTAACAAGACGAAACCTGTTAGATGACAGTCCTTTGAAAAAAGTGCTGTGAGAAGTATACACTACTGAAAGATTGAGATTTGATGTTTCCATTCTCAGCCTTTTGACTAAAATCAAGTGTATAATGAATAAACGTTGAATCTTCCTTAATGCACTATTAGATACACAGCAAGTGTATAGAGCTTTAAAGCAGTTTGTTGCATCACTTTAGGGCCCTGCCTAGTATCAATTTATCTTGAAAACACTTGCCTTCTTGTAATGCCAGGTTACACATGCCTGAGGCCTTTTATGGTTCCTAAGAATAACATGTTATGTTGTAGCCCTTGAGTTTCTTTCCCTGCAGTTTGGTTGGACATGTACACAACTCTAGATTTATCCAGTTCTCTACGATCCATAGACCTTTAGACAATTGCTGCTCAAGAATTTCTGCTCCCCAAACCAAAAACGATGCCTTCAAGTTGGCTGTGAAATGAGCCATACAATCTACTCCCCTGGGGCACACCCCAGCCCTAACCAGCTAGCAACTGGCCATCCAGGGACCAGGCTGACAAGTCCCCTCTATGTGCACTTTATCCTTCTCAGGCCCTTGTACCACATAGGCCAGGGCTGTTATTTCAAGATCTACTTTGGGTCCAGATGAGGTTGTGGTAGGTGGGCTTGGTGATGAAGTGCAGATGAAGCCCGTTCTCCACCAGGTACTCGGGGTTGCACTGCTACAGGTCTATTTGTGCCAGGAAGTCCATGTAGCACTCACTGGTAGATGCTATAGGTGTGATGGACCAAGAGCCAGCCTTAGTGGTGAGCTCCCACCATCACGGTCTTTTGGAAACTCAGGCCTGCTGAGTTGCCTCTGCTGCTGGCCAGTCTAACCACTAGCCAGGGCTGGCTGTCCCAGGTCAAGGTGTGCACCTGAGTTTGTTTGTTATTTTGGGATTTTTTTTTTTTTTTCTGCCTTTTAAGACAGTCTCAGCTGGCCGTGGTGGCACACTCCTGTAATCCCAGCACTCCAGAGGCTGAGGCAGGAGGACCGGTGCGAGTTCGAGACCAGCCTGGGCTACAAAAGTGAGCTCAAGGCCAGCCTGAACTGCATAGCAAGACCCTGTCTCAAAAAGACAAAAAAAAAAAAAAGACAAAGTCTCACTATACAATTCAGGCTCACCTCAATCTATTTAGCCCAGGCTGGCCTCAGCTTGCTGGGAGCTGCCTCAGGCTCCCAAGTGCTGGCATCACAAGCATGTGCCACCCTTCCTGGCTCCATGCTGCTGTCGATCACATCTTTGGCTCCATGCAGGCTGGCTCAGAGGTGTCTGTCTCACTGGCCCACTCTCATCACTAACACTGATACTAAGGACAAAACCACCCCCACCAACCAGAGTCCCTGGATGGGC
>PVJA010046218.1:0-15234 GCA_004027025.1 Myocastor coypus | reverse complement strand
AAAAAAAAAAAAAAAAAAAAAAAAAAAAAAAAAAAAAAAAAAAAAAAAAAAAAAAAAAAAAAAAAAAAAAAAAAAAAAAAAAAAAAAAAAAAAAAAAAAAAAAAAAAAAAAAAAAAAAAAAAAAAAAAAAAAAAAAAAAAAAAAAAAAAAAAAAAAAAAAAAAAAAAACACTAGGATGCAAGAAAAATAATTCAACATCTGCAAGATGAAGCAAAATTGAACAACGTAAGACTAATAGACATCAATGAGAAAGAGGTCTGTACAAATAATATAAAAAGAATATGGACAGCAGTAACAGCAGAATACTTTCCAAATATGGGGAAATAATTTGACATTCAAATTGTTTGAATGACAATTCATAATTGTCATTCAGTTTGTAACTGAAGCATATAGAACTCCAAATAACATCAACCCAATTAAAACCACAGCTAGACAGAATACTCAAGATCCCAGAAATTCAACACAGGAACAGTATGTGAAAAGCCACTAGAGAAAAGAAACTGATCACATTTAAAGGAAAACCCATTAGAATAACGGCAGATTTCTCTTTACAAACTATCAAGTCAAGAAGAGTGTGGAGAAAAGTACTTCAAGTCTTGCAAGAAAACAAATTCCAACCCAGACTGCTATACCCTGCAAAACTCTCTTTCAAGTTCAATGGAGAAGTGAAATACTTCCAGGACAAAAAACAACTAAAGCATTTCATGGTGACAAAGCCAACCCTGCACAGTTTAGTAAGATATTCTAGAGTGGGATCAAAATGACCATAACACCATGAAGGAGAATGAAAAGAACCCACCAAATAAAGAAAACAATTAAACAGAAAAAGAAGTATATAAAAGCAGTCTTTCAACTATTCTTTTGTATGCAGCAGCAAAATATGTCCATCAGCATATTCTACAAATGGACTTCTCCAGCACCCCATGGGTCATGATTCTGTCGGTTCTACAGGATGCATATCAAGGAAATAGCAGTAGCTCAGTCCTACAAGTGACACCTGGCCACTAGTAAGCATCATGGACACTATCCATGTACATGACATACTAAAACTTTGTGTGATATCCTACCCCCAAATTGTTAGAAGTTCTAATCATATATTTGTCATTCCAGTATTTATGTTAAATTTTATTCTTAGCAATTCTTTACTATCATGGAAACCTTTTCTTAGTTGATATTTTTATATATATTAACCAATTCAAAAACTGTGTGAGTACTCTGAATTGATTACAGATTCATACATATGATAGACAACATTCTGGGTTCTAAGTTGGACTCCTGATTTGAATTTTAGAATATTGTGTTGAAATATTTAATTTTAATTAATATTTAATTAATTTTCTGAATATTATTTAATTATACTTTTTATGATTCATACTGTATCTCTGACTTACAATCTACTTATAAGACATAGTATGATATTTTCTCCTAGTATTAGAAACTTTAAAAAGAAAAATATATAGAATATATAGGATAGATATATAGCTACTTTGTCTTAGTTCATTGAAAATAAAAGTTTGTGCTAATATTGTTTAGACAAGAAAAAACAAAAATACCAAAAACCAAAGCTCCATTATGGAGGATGGATTCCCAGGCCTTCCAGGCAACAACTGCAATCATTTTTCTATCAAAGAGAGGAATAAGATGAGAACTTGGGAAGTACGGGGTGAACAGAACCTTTGAAATGTGAATTCATATACAAATATTTGCGAAACCAAAAACAGATTTAAGTTAATGAGTCAAGAGACATTCCCAAGACATACATAATCAGCATATATAAATGTGGAAAATGCAACTAAAACTGAATACTATAGATAGGAATGCTCTGTAGGTGTTCATGAAACAGAAAAAGTATTCTTAGTGCTGTGGTGTGAACCTATGGCATGTGTGCCACAGTGAGCTGTTACTGAAACCTCTAAAAGGTTTGCCATCACTGCCTTAGAACATTCAACTTAAGAAGCAAGTTAATAAACATGCACTCACATTAACAGTCTCAAGTGTAAGTAAAGAGCTTTGTTTTTCCTCTGGGAACTATGCAAGAGCTAAGCTTCTGCTCCTTAGTAAAAGCAGCTATCAGACTAACACTGACACCTGCTCTCGTTCCATCTGTCAGGAAGTCAGGTTGTGTACAGTACCCCAGGTTTCCTGAGAGAAAATTGGGAGTCCTGCCAGAAGGCACAGAGGCTCTCATTCCTTCTTTCTCTTTCACCTTGAGACATGTTGTGTCTTAGTGTTTATATATAAAGTTTTCTAGGTTTAAATAAATTGATTCATAAAAGACAATTTTAAAATAATGGAAATGTTGGGCATGGAGGTGCATGTATACAACTCTAACACTTGGAAGGTTGGGGCTGGATGATTGTCATGAGTTAGAGGCCATCCTGGACCACAGAGTGAATTCAAGTCCAACCTGAACTGTATAGCAGGACCCTTTTTCAAAAAATACAAATAAATAAATTCAAGAAGCATTCAACCATTCTAAAATTTTCTTACAAAGAAATCATGGAATGAAAATGTGTAATTAGTGACTCAAGTAAAAACAATAAAGATGCAAAAAAAGGAGTAACTTTTTTTAAACTAATATAGGTTCTTCATTAGCCATTGTTATGGTTTATGTCTAGTTGTCCCTACAAAGCCTCACACAACCATGGGGCGGGGTCTTCTAGAGTTTGAAATTTAACATGAGTCAAGGATTATGTGTTTTAGTACTGATGGGATTATGGGATCTGAGTACTGCTGGGATTGTGGGTGTGTCTAGAGGCAGACAAGCTGAGGCAGAGAGCTTGGATGTAATATAAGAGAGACAGAAAGACAGAAAGACAGACTCTGTTGCTCTCTGCTGCCCTGGTTGGGCGGTTGCCTCCATCACCATTTTCTTGCTGTCCTGCTACCATGAACTGGATGTTCTCTGCCTCATTCCACTCAGTCTTCAAGCTGGCCAAGTATGGACTGAAATCTCCAGCAACCGTGAGCTAAATAAACCTTTCCTTCCTTCATTTTGGAGGTCGGGTATTTGTCTCAGCAACAAGAGAAAAGTAACTAAGACAGCCATTTTAAATGTTAAAAATATTAACCAGATTTCTGAAAAAAGCTGCTTCCCTGTCTATTCACAAAAGTTTCTGAACTAGACTTATATTTGCCATTATTGTCAATGAACATGGCTGTAGACAGATGTTGAGACATTAAATTATATTATAAAGCAATCATAATTAGAAAAATATTTTAAAACTTAGGTAATTAAAATTTTTCCAGCAAAATGTTTTCTTGTTACAGATCATTTTAAATGCTTTAAATTTTATTCTTTGAAAAATGTCAACTTAAAATGTCTTACGTATAACATGCATTAGTATAGCAATGTGCCATGTAAATTTACAAACTCATTGCCTTAAATCAGAGGGTTGCTTTAAAGATCATATTCATGGGATGTATAATTAGTGAAGTACAAAAACTATCATGTTCAAGGAACTGAAGGAAGGAGTGAAACAGAAAAAAAGCAATAGAGAAGAAAAACAGCAACTCCTGATATTTAATGAAAAGCCACATGTATTAGCACTTGGAGGTCACAGTGCTGAGGATTAAATCCAGAGCTTTCACACAGACCTATATCTGAGTCACCCCTTTCCATTTTAAATTTTTTAAATAGGGTCTCATAAAATTTCCTAGATGAAGCTCTCACTTGCTTCCCTACACAACTTCCGAAATATTAAAGGAGGCCCCCGCCTCAGCTGGGTATTACAAGTCTGAAATTTGCCAAGAAATACATATTTAGCCTTTAGAATCTAACAAACCTAAATTCAATCCATTTGCTACAGTGGATAAAATTCTGGGGTTTACTCTGCGGCTAGTTCCAAATCTTTCTACACTTCTCTCCCACAGAATCCATATCTAAAAGGAAACTGACTAGTCCAAGAAGATGTAAACTTCTGCTCCATTTTTGTTTATTTTGTTGGCTCTTCTACCTGCTGTTTATTGTGGTATTCCATCTATATTTATTCTTTTGTTTTTCTTTTTTTTCTTTTCTTCCCTTTTCTTTTTTTTTTTTTTCTGGTACTGAGGATGGAATCCAAGACCTAGAGCATGGTAGGCAAGTGCTTTACCACTGAACTATATCCCTAACCCCTTATGGTTTTTGTTTAGGTTTATTTATTTTTTTTTTTTTGTCTTTTTGAGACAGGGTCTTGCTATGCAGTTGAGGCTGGTCCTGAGCTCACTTTTGTAGCCCAGGCTGGTCTCGAACTCGCACCAGTCCTCCTGCCTCAGCCTCCCGAGTGCTGGGATTACAGGCGTGCGCCACCACGCCCGGCTTTTGTTTAGGTTTAGGTTTGGTTTTAATTTTGAGACAAAATGTCATTAGGCTCAAACCTGTAATTTATTCTGCCTCAATCTTCCAAGAAGCTGAGATTACAGGCAGGCACCACTATGCCCAACAGCACAATTTTGAATACATGTATTATACTCCATGAGGACATGTCCTCTTATAGCTGACTCAATTTTTGACCCAATCAGTTTTTCACATTTATCTATCATCCATCATCACTATCATTGTCCTTGCCTCCCTTCTCACCCACTTAGGATTCTGTGCATCAGCACCAGATCTACATGCTACATACTTATTCCCATGTCCCACAGATACAGTTTGTGTCTAGTTGTCCTCCCAAAGCCTCATGCAGCCATGGGGCAGACTTCTACAGTTTTTGATTAACTCATCATCCACTGGAATTACGGGTGTGAGTACTGCACCCAGCCTGAGTGGATTGCCTAAATGCAATATAAGGAAGTTGGACTTGCTCTCTGTAGCCATTATTGCCTCTGCTCCTTCCCTTTTGCTCTTGCTCTTTGCCACTGCCATGAATGGGTGCTCTCTGCCCTGTGCTACTCTGTCTTAGAGCCAGCCAAGTATGGACTGAAACCTCCATTCCTTCCTTCATTTAGGGTATTGGGTATTTGTCCCAGGAATGAGAGAACAGCAACCTAGACACCCATATTTTTCTTTTCCTGCATCATATTTGCCTGGCAAACCTTCAACACTGACTAAAAAGTTTTATTCACAACTGTTCACCTACTCTCTATCTCAAGGCAATTACATGTAGCTAAGGAATGATGTAAGGATTCCACTTACTTTGACTTTAGGTTCAAGTAGGCCCCTGGTTATCCTACCGCAATTCCCTAGCATCCTTGAGAAACTGGCTCTTCAACTTACAAACCAACCTCTCAATCCTTATATTCAGCTGTTTCCTTGTTTTGCTTTTTAACAGAGAAACTGGATTATGGAGAAGACAATTATCTTGTCTTTCCACCTTAAAATCTACATACTTACCTGTAACAACATATAGAAAAAGTCTGAAATATTCCTTCTTGTATCTTTGGGAATATTGTTTCTCCATCACTACTAAAATTTAAGCTCTATGAAATACAAGCATTTAATAAATGTTTGTTGCATTAAGCTGAATCGTTTCTACCATAATAACACAATGTGCCATTTGCTGCTTAAAAGGAAAAAACAAAACAAAACTCCCCACATCCATTTCCCTTTCATTTGTTATCACATTTTTCTGGGTATACTCTGACTGCCATTCTCTTCTCAAACTCACCCTTATTAACTTCTTAGTTACCCAGGACAACCAAATGACTTATGACAAAATACTCAACTATTGTATCACCACATTCAGTACAACCGTTAATTATAAATCCTCACCTTAGTTTCTCACAGCCACACCAAGTTATATAATTAAGATTTGTACATTACTGCACACATTAGAACTCAAACATTAGAAAACATCAATGAAAGGATTTCATAGATCAGGTTAGTATTGGTCAACTTAAAGATAAATCTGAAAACTTAGCATGCAAATAAGATAGGAATGGAAATTCTAATGGGTAAAGAAACATGAAGAATGAGAAGTTCCAATATGAATCACGGGAAATGAAGAAAAGAGTGAAGACAAAATACAACATATTAGAGGCCAGGGAGATAGCTCCGTGGCACAAGTGCCTGCCTGGCAAGTGCAAGGTTATGAGTCTGAATCCCGGTCCCACAAAACAAATTAAATTAAATTAAATTAAATTAAATTAAATTAAATTAAATTAAACAATAAAAAAATTAAAACTTCAGATCACAGAAGTTACCAGAAAGCAAAAATTCAGCAGTTTCCCCTCACTCTATGGATCTAAGTTCAGATTTGTTTATCTGTTTTTGCTGGTGGTGATATTGGGGACTGACCCCAGGGCCTCTGTGCTAAGCTATATCTCCGGTCCTTCATTTTTACTTTGAGACATGATCTCCCTAAATTACTGAAACTGGGTTTGAACTTTCAGTTCTCCTGCTTCAGCCTCCCAGAGTGCTAGGATTATAGGCATGAACCACCATGCTCAGCAGACATTTTAAAATTTATTACAACACTCAGAAAGGAGATCAAGAAAAATCCAATTGGCTCAGACATTCCATTAGGTTTAGGTCACATATATCTTACTTCTTCAACTGGGATGATGAATTACTGGGGATAGGCCATGACAGGCTAGGAATGAGCAAAGCCACAGAACAAACATGGTACAATTTCCTGGGCCATTAATTTTATACAAAATTTCAAAGAAGGTATTTAAGTCATTAAGCTAGTATGTAATTACATCTTCTTTAGAAATAAAATAAATATGGTTATATTTATTGAAAACTTAAAATATGTATTTTTATAAGATAAAATATACAACATGAGCATAAGTTTAATAGTTATATACTCATTTGCTTCAGTTATTATGGCTAAGTTTAAAGCACTGTTCCCAGCTCTAATAGCTTTCTCAGCAACATGTAAATTACTACAGACTCCATAATTTAAGGCCTGTTTATAACAAAGGAAAATTTACTAGTTTTGCAAACAGTTTTCTTTTATCTTGGATGTAAAGGTTTCATTTTATGTAAAGTCTGACAAAAATGTCAGGAGTCAAAGGACAAAAACTGGCAACCAAAGAGGGAGAAGCACATGGCTTTCTCTCATTACACTTCTCTTCTGCTTACAATGAGATGATAATTACTTCTACAAACAAATTATTCTAGAAAACCAGTTCATTACACCACAGCCTTGTCTTCATCTTTGCTATGTTACCTCATAAGTATATAATATAGGATTAGGGAAAGTCACAACAGGCCTGTGTAAGAACAGTGTCAATATAAGCCCAAAAGTAAATGTAGCAGGCCTTGCATATGCTTCAAGAGCTAGGCTTCTTTTCTCTTTTTGGTTCTCTGTAAATAGTTGCCATTCCTAAAAATTACTTAGGGTCCAAGACAGCTGAATCAGTTCCAACCATCACAGTTTCATTCAAGTCACACCAAGACTGAGCACCACATCAGAGCTAATACTTTTAACTTTGCTATTGTGAATAGTGTCATAATAAACATGGGTATGCAGGTATTAGTAGTATACTGACTTTGATTCATTTGGTTATATTCCCAGGAATGATATAGCTGGATAATACAGTATCTCTATTTTTATGTTTTGGAGGAACTTTCATACTGTTTATGGCAATAATTTACATTTCCATCAATAATATATAAGGGTTCCTTTTCCCCTATATTGTTGTCAGAATTTATTATTTTCTGGTTTTTTCATAGTAGCCATTTTGACTACATAATGTGAAATCTCAATGTAGTTTTGCTTTGCATTTCCCCACCAGCTAAGGATACTGAGCTTGTTTTCACATATTTACTGGGCATTTTTATTTCTCTTGAGAACTATTTGTTCAATTTATTTACCCATCTATTTTTTTAATTATTTGGTTTTTGTTTGTTTTTGAGACCAATCTTTTCTAGGCTAAACTCATATTCATGACTCTCCTGCCTCAGTCTCATGCACTACTATGCCTGGCTTTAAAATTTAATTTTTTTTTTAGTTATTTACTCATTTTAGATATTTATCTTTAGTCAGACAAAGAGCTGGCAAAGATTTCCTCTCCATTCCATAAGCACTTATTACGCTGATGATAGCGCTATGCAGAAGCTTTTTCATTTGATGTAATCTTTTTTTTTTCTTGTTTCAGAACTTTTGTTTGTTTGTTTATTTATTTTTATGGCCAGCTCAGCCTGACCTGAGGGCAGGGCTGGCGCAGCATGTGGTGCTGGGGATTGAACCGCAGTCCCTGCAGCTGCCTAAGCCTTCCTAAGCAGGTGCTTTAGACCACTGAGCCATCCTGCCGGGCCCCTGATGTAATCTTATTTGTCAGTTTTTACTATTTTTTCCTGACAGACTGCAGCCCTGTTTAGGAAATCATTGCCTACGCCAGTGTCTTTAAGGGTTTGCCCTATGTTGTCCTTTAGGAGTTTCAAAGATTCAGAACTCATATTAAGGTGTTTAGTCCAGGGGCCTGCAAGATGGCTCAGCGGTCTAAAGTGCCATGGTTCAATCCCCAGCACCACATGTTGCACTAGTCCCAGGGCAGGCTGGCCAAAAAAAAAAAAAAAAAAAAAAAACCCAAAACTCCCCACATCCATTTCCCTTTCATTTGTTATCACATCTTTCTGGGTATACTCTGACTGCCATTCTCTTCTCAAACTCACCTTTATTAACTTAATTACCTAGGCCAACCAAATGACTTACGACGAAATACCCAACTATCGTATCACCACATTCAGTACAACCATTAATTATAATTTAAAAAGGTGACTAGTCCATTTTCAGTTGCTTTTTGTACATGAAAGAATGACCTAGTTTCATTTTCTACAAATAGATGGCTAGTTTTACATTTGCTTAAGAGGGTATCTTTTCGCCCAACTTTAGTTTTGGCTCCTTTGTCAAGAATATAATGGTTGAAGTATGAGTTTATTCCTAAGTCCTCTATTCTGTTCCACTGGTTTATGTTTCTGTTTTTGTGCCAGTAACATGTTCTATCATACATTCTGAAATCAGGTACAATATTATGATGCTTATCTTGGCTCAGGACTGCTTTAGCTATTTAAGTCTTCTGTGCTTCCATATAAATTTTACGATTCTTTCTTTCCTTCTTTCTTTCCTTCCTTCCTTCCTTCCTTCCTTCCTTCCTTCCTTCCTTCCTTCCTTCCTTCCTTCCTTCTTTCTTTCTTTCTTTCTTTCTTTCTTTCTTTCTTTCTTTCTTTCGCCGGACCAAGGTAGAAACTCATGACCTTATACTTGCCAGGAAGGCACTTATACCACGGAGCTATCTCCTTTCTTTTTGAAAAATGGGGATTGCTAAGCTGTTCTGACTGATTTTGAATTTAATGATCTCCCACATCACTTGTCCAAGTAGTTAGAATTACAGATGTGCATCACATCTGGCAATATTTTGGTTTTTCTGAAACTTATCTATTGTGGAAAACCTAAACAAGTATTTTCCTTTAAAAATAAAACCAAAGTGTTAAGACATCAGATTCTCTTGTTTGCATATCTATATATTTTTAGCAAAATGCAAATTTTACTTTTACTGATTTTTGAAATATTGCAATATCATAGAAGATTCATATTCATCCTCCTAAAACTACAGCAATGATTCTTTCTATTTTTCTTTCACTCTCTCTTCTCTGACTCTCACCTTGTCCCCCTCCCTTTGATACAAGGGTCCCAGGCCTGCATAGCATCAGGGATCAAATCCAGGTCCTTGTGCTTGCCAGGCAGGTACTTATACCACCACTATCTCCTCAGTCCAATAATACTTCTAATACCCGTGCATTTTTAAAAACATCAAGGTACCAGGGACATACCTAACTAATCATTTATAAACTTACTTTCTTCTTGAAAAAGATATACCTAGAAACTTTTCTTTTGTGAGAAACTGGTATTGCTCAACATTAGATACAAAGCAAAAGGCAAGACATTGTGAGTCAAATAACTGAAGCCTACCTTAATGAATCAGTGGATGTCCTTCTATCCAGGGATCTGATTATGAAAGAGAACTGTAGAATTATAAGTACCAAATCTACAAGAAACTCAACTATTACCGAACTCCACTGATATCCAAGAAGAATTTGCCAAAATTATAATATAAAAGTTTAGATAACAAACAGATGGGTCTTTATACTTACTCAGAAATACTTATACATATTTATATTTTTAAAACTTAACCTGTGGGGCTGCAGAGATGGCTCAGCGGTCTAAGAGCCTGCCAGGCCAGTGCAAGGATCTGATTCAAGTACCACATGCCATCCCAGCCCTGCCCTGGGTGTACTGAGCCAGCCACCAAGACTGGGTGTGGTACCGTATGTCTATAATCCCAGTGCTAGGGAGGCTGAAACAGGAAGATTGCTGTGAGTCTGAGTTGCAAAGTGTGACTATACTAAATACATTAAAAAAAAAAAAAAAAAAAAAACTTAGCCTAGGGATATTGTAAAGTAACTTACTTAGCATGTATGAGGCACAAAGTTTGATCCCCAGTATTGCAAAAAATAAATAAGTAATTCACAAATAACTCCAAGTAGGGATCTTATATCTTATGATAAAAGCAAAACAGGAAAGAATGCACATTTTACAAGCTTATGGCATAAACCTAAATAATTCAAAGTACTCCAAAATTAATATTGCTCAAGGACACATAAAACAGATATAAAGATAGTCACTGCTACTGCAAGTTTTTGAGGAACTTTCATTTATAATGAAAAGCAAATTTATAAACCATCTAAATGTATAAGATATAATTTAAATAAACTATGGTAGATGGACAGAGACAAAAGAGAAAATGAAGTATTTATGAAAGGTTGAAACACTATGAAAAATATAATATTAATAGCTAAAAAAGCAACAGATAGTGTTAAATAGTGTTAAATATCACAGTTCCATTGGGCTAAAAATGCTACCTACTTATCCCTTTCTTCCTCCTCCAAAACCCCTGTAAACACTGCCCTTTTTATTGTCTCCATTTCTTTTGGCTTTCCCCAGATGTCACATAGTCCAAATCTTGCAATATGTGCCTTTTCAGACTGGCTTACCAGTTTTCTTTAACCTTCTAAGTTTCCTCCATGACTTTTTCTAGCTTAATAGCTCATTTCTTTCCACTGCTGAATTTTTAGATTGCATCATCATATCAACTGTACCACTGATTGAAGCACATGTTGGTTGCTTCCAATTTGAAGGTAATTATGCATGTGTCAAAATCCATAAAACTGGGGCCAGAGAGGTAGCTCAGTGGTCTAAAGCACCTACCTGCTTAGGCAAATGCAGGGACTGTGGTTCCATCCCCAGCACTGCATGCAGTGCCAGCCCCACCCAACAGTGCACATGTGCACTCATGCACGCACGTACACACTACATAGAACTGTATAACAAAGAATGAAGCCTAAGGACTGAAAGGGGCCTTAGTAGAAAATAATGTATCAGTATTCACCAGCCTCAACAACTGTATCACACTCACAAAAGACATTACAGAATGGAAAACTTGAGGAAGGAGGTTACATTAAAAAGTATGAAATTTCTATTCAATTTTCTCTAAACCTAGAACTGCTAAAATATACAGTTCATTAATTGTTTTAATGAAATGTAAACATGTTAATAGAAGTACAAAATCTACAACATCAAGAAAATGAGAACTGGGGCCACAAGTGGATAAAATTTTTAAACAAATTTCTGTATCAATTTTATAGTGAATATAATAGAAAATGTACAAATTCTCAGAGAAGTAGAAAAGAGAGCCCATCTGCTTCAGGAGAACCTTTAAAGGTTCAGTATTGCTAAAAGCATGTGGAACAGAGGCAATGAGAAACAGGACTGGTAATGAAGACCTACCTAATATCTTTAGGCAAAATGGTTACCTACTGAATAATGGTACTTCCCTCACCCTGACCCATGAAGATTTTGAATTAATTGATTGATTGATTGATTGATTGATTGACTGATTGACTGTAGCTAGCTCAGTCTACCCTGGGAATGGGGCTGACGTGGCATGTGGTGCTGGGGATTGAATCAGTCCCTGTACTTCCCTAAGTTTGCCTATGCAGGCACTTTAGACCGCTGAGCTATTTGACTGGCTTCAGATTTTCAATATTGATCACATTTCAAAAATAGACGGAGGCTGAGGAAATAGTTGGGCCTGAGTTCAATCTCCGGTTCTGAAAAAAAAAAAAAAAAAAAAGATGACACTTGTTCTTTCAACATCAACAAGTACAAAAAAAAAAAAAAAAAGAAACAGCTGGCAAGATAGCTCAGCAGACTAAGCGCCTGCTTAGGCAAGCACAGGGTCTGGGATTTGATCCCTAGTACCCCATGCCAAGCTGGCCCCACCCCATAGGCACACTGACCTGTTGATGGAGTCTGGACATGGTGGCAGATGCTTGTAAGCCCAGCTGCTGGGAAAGCTGAAAACAAGAGGATCACTACGACTCTCAACTGTACAGTGACACTTTGTGCTCACCCCAACCCCCAAAAATTTAAATATTTTTTAAAAAGTACATAGTATCTCCCAAGCCGGGCATGGTGGCTCAGGCCTATAATCCCAGCACTCCGGAGGCTGAGGCAGGAGGATTGGTGTGAGTTTGAGACCAGCCTGGGCTCAAAGGCCAGCCTGAACTGCATAGCAAGACCCTGTCTCAAAAAGACAAAAAAACAAAACAAAACAAAACAAAACAAAAAAAACATAGTATCTCCCAAAGCCAGGTTCTCTGTAATATGCTGAGAGTAGTACAGGTACAGAAAACAAGCAGAGATCCATGTCTTAACTCTTAACTGCCTACTCAATCTAACCCTAGCCTAGAACCCACAGCTGGCACCACAGACCCTCATCTCAAGGTGAGTCACCACTGTTTACAGTATTAAGATCCAGTGCATGGAAGCAGATGTTCAAGGCAGGGCCACATACAGCAGCAAACTAAGACAGGAAATTTAAGGATGCCAAGAGCAATAAACAAGGGTCATAATGGGGTGGGGGAGTGGAGAAGTAAAACAAGTATAGGAAATTAAGAGGTTGCAACATGCCTTGCAGTGATCCTTAAAAGTAAACAAAAACATTATCCATTTTTATTTATTCACATAGTATCTGTTGAGCAAAATAAATATGTAGTTTTAAGCAAGATTATTTCATTTCAGAAATGTTCCTGCAAAGCTTTAAACTTTGGAACAAGTATCTGTCTCCACTTTGTAAAATAAAGTGGATCTAACATATGCCAGCAGGACTATACTTAATGGCCCAGAAAAATGTTATCAGTCATTAGCAAAGCTTCTAATTTGGTAAAGTTATGGTGAATGATGCTATGGAAATAGCTGTTAAATCTTACATAGCATCTTTTTTTAACAATTTCAAAAGGGGAAAATTATCTTAATTATGTGGATAATTTTGCAAATAAAAGGCTGAAGGACAATGATACAGTAAAGATAAAAATTTCTTCAATGTTTTAAAATCTAGAATAACTGACAAAGGAAAAAAAGATGCAGTAGATAAATGGAAACTAGTACAATATTGTTTTATGTATTGATGTTATGCAGACACTTATTTTGCATTTGCCCACATCATTTAAATGTAACAAAAGCTTGGAAATTAAGTTATTCTAAATTGTATTTTTTTTTTCCTGGCAAGTGCAAGGTCCTTAGTTTGATCCCCAGTTACAAACAAACAAACAAACAGATTTTAAAATGCATTTTTTAAACAAAAAATTAAGAGTGGAATGAAGTAACTTGCTCAGGGAGACACAACTTATAAAACACAAGATCTAGTTTCCAGCTTAGACTTTTCTAATGTAAAACGCCATATTCCCTTCCAATCTACCATCCTGCTGCTAAGGAAAGCCAGCAGCTTCTATCCTTTCTCTTTGCCTCACCTCTGTCAAATATGAAATCCCTACAGCCTTATATAAGAGAATCTAGAGGCTGATAAGCAAAAAATGAGGAGTGGGACCTCATATTCTAAAAATTCTCTTTGGACTCCATGGGCTTCAAGGATCATGATTGACTTATAAAGACTGACAAGTACACAGGCAAAAGTCAGAGATATTTACCAAAATCTTGAAAGAAGTCTTACTCTGTTTTTAAAGATGAGGAAAGACTTAAAACAGTACAAAACTATTGCAGGGCTATGGAGCTAATTAACTTGCCGTTAAAGTTTGAAACCAGCTGTGGGAGGGACCCTGACTCTTCCCAAGCTATTTTAGTACTTATAGAAGGATTAAGGGAAAATCAAAGAGTTGCTTATTTTTCTTTTTAAATGGGCAAATTAAAATTTTAAAAAGTAGTTCATCCTCAGAATAATTGACTTCTTCCCAACATAATATATGCTGTCAAACTATAAAAGTTGAAAGAACTATTCCACATAGTCAACACTAACATTTGGTATACAGGTGTCAGCATCTCTAATTATTATGTTCCTTTTATTCATCCACCTGTATAGTTTATTTCATTAATGCCCCTGAAAGTAAGATGTAGAAATAAAGTGATTCTGGTTTTTTTTTTTTTTTTTTTGTATTTTTATTTATTTTTTTCTTGTTTCAGAACCTTTTGTTTTGTTTATTCACTCATTTTCATGGCCGGCTCAGCCCGCCCCGAGGGCAGGGCTGGAGCAGCATGTGGTGCCGGGGATCGAACCGCAGTCCCTGAAGCCGCCCAAGTTTTTCCAAGCAGGCGCTTTAGACCACTGAGCCATCCCGCCAGGCCCCAAAGTGATTCTGTTTTAAAAGACAAATCTTTGAATTATTTATAACAGACTTTAAAACGCCATGCAGAGTCAGACCTTTGCCTGCAGCAAGTGCAGCCAGAACCAGGCCTGCCACAAGACCTCCTTTGGCTCAATGCAAGCGCAGCCTATGCAGCTAGGCCTGCCAGGTGAGTCAGACCTCGGGCACACGACAAGGGGAGCTCATCCAGCACCAGGTCCACAATGGGAGTCAGACCTCCTCCGGCCCAACACAAGCACAGCCCATCCAGCAGCCAGGCCCGCCTGGTGAGAGAGACCTCCCTCCCCCAGCCTAAAAGCACCTCAGCCAATTGAGCAGCCCTGACTGAACAACCAATCCGTGAGCATGCAGTCTTGCACCAAAGGTTGCTGCTATGCGGAATGATATACACAAGGAGCAAAGTGCAATCTCCGGTACCGAGCCAACCTGTAACAAATATAGGACATACTACCATACAAGAAAATGGGAATCATGCAGCCAAACTCTCTGAATTAGTGGCCTCTGAAGTGAACAAACAAATGTAGAAACATATAGAGGAACTCAGATTGGAGATAACCTCTGAAGTTAAAAGAGAAATCTTTGAATTACTAGAGACTGAAATAAAAAAAAAAAAAAAAAAAAAAAAAAAAAAAAAAAAAAAAAAAAAA